>CABFWO010000766.1:12466-48443 GCA_902155825.1 Timema genevievae
TTTTTCTCTTTTTTCCCTTCAGTAAACTACCCTTAATTTTAGGGGTAGATATCCAATTCCAAAAACCCCTCGGGGCAACCCTATGAAAACCCTAGATATCAAGCTTCAGCTCAATCGGTAAAATAGTTTAGGCTCTAGTTGGAGGTACAGACAGACAGACAGACAGACAGACAGACAGACATACAGACATACAGACAGACAGACGGAAATTCAAAAACCACTTTTTCTGTTTCAGGGAGTCATGAAACGTCAAAATTCATCAAAATCTCGAGTTCGATTTTTTTGACGATCACCATACTTTCTCTACCTGTAAGATAGAGAGAAAGTAAAAAGTACTTGCTAAATATAAATAAACAATTCTAATACGAGTATGACTTAATGAACTATTGCTACGGCTTAAAAAAATGTTTACGTTGAATCTTGCAATGAAAATAAATTAGATTCAGCGCAGCTGTTGGACGTACTATGTGGTAAGGTTGTATTTGTTTTAGGTTAAGTGTAGATCTCACGCGTTATGGGGAAAGAGGGAGAGGCTATGTGTTTGAACACTGCCACTGCTAAAAAAATATAAAACATGTCAGGAATGACATGTGAACTGACGGGTGGCCGGTGGTTGACTTGGTCAACAGTTTCAACTGTCAAAGAGTCAACATTATAAAAATTAATTAGAAAAAAAAAAGTCACGCTTAGCACCGGTAGCCACGCAGACAAGTGCGTGATGGTTAACCGTTGGCAGAAAGACCGGGGTTTGAATCCAGAGCAGATGTTTATATTGTTTACTTTCACACCGTGGAAAACTAACTTTTTTAAATCACAGTCTCACAACCTGTTCGAATTATACACATATTTTATAGTAATAATAATAATAATAATAATAATTTTAAATCTAGTGGTGTAGGGATGAGGAAGGAAGTATTTTATAGGTAATCTACCCGCCTTTGTGTGGAAGGAGAGTGGGAAACTATTTAGAAAATACTACCCTCAATACACATGACCTTGTTTCGAACCCATCACAGGTAGTACAGTAATTTCAGAAGTGATGCCTTAAACCGTTCGACCGCCTTATTTCTCCCGATCCGATGTAGGGTGTTTATGTGATCCGATGTCATCCGTCGTGAGTGCCTACACTGGCCTCAGTTACAAACAATCGGGAAGCAGTTGCAGTTGGGTTGCGGGGATACCATGAGTGACTCTGAGGATGTTTTTTTTTTGCGTTGGCTTCTGCTAGAGAAGAACGTTCTCCTTAATAAGAGAAGTAGAAAAAAGATATGGGTGCATTAATTTAATGGAGATAAATCTGCAGGGGAGTTTTTTTAAAAACTTGCCAACCTTTACCAAATTACCCGGATAAATTCAAGGACTACCACCGTATGACTATAAAAACGCTTGACTATATTCTTGAAGGCATAAAAGACGACGTAACTGGCCAATCTAACTTTAGGGTATGCATCAGCCCCGAAGAAAAACTTACCATCACAATACGTTAAGTGAACACAATTAACCTTTATTTATTAACATTTTTTCACAGTAATATTAGATATTATTAATAAATAAGTAACTGTTAATAAGTACCTACGTATGAGCTATAAATCGTAATAAAAACATTGTTTGCTTCAAAACAGAATTAGTACCTGATTGTAATATCAGCAGTTTAGGTGTTAAAAAAAGAAACCCAGTGGGAAATAAACGTTTACTATACATAAAGACATACAAACAGTAAACAGAAATAGAAAATTATGGACTGCAAATTAAAAAAAAATTTAATTCGTTATGTCAAATTGCAAATGAATGAAAAGTCACATGTCCAGTATATTAATCGTCCAATCCGAGCTCCAAGTTGCCATGTTGTTGAGCAGCTTGAGCAGCTACGCTTGATTTACATCGGCAAAGGAAGGCGATTGTTTTGAATAATCAGATGTATACCTGGTGATGGATAAGGTGACGATTGTAATGACGACAAACGAGAACCAGTGGGTGATGGTATGACTCCTGACGATCTCACTTCATTAACAAAATTGTGTGCTTCCAATGCTTCGATGACGTCCCCCAAGATTTTAATTCGGAGTTTCATTTTCTCCAATTGAGTGAGTTGTTTAACAGTTGGCAGTAAACTTATGAAGAAAGAATAGTCCTCATCTCCTTGGTATTTATGTGTTTTTCGAGAAACATGTTGTTCAATTAGTTCGATCTTCCTTTTTTCAATGTCAAGTGCCTGTGAATCGTAATCAAATTTTTCCTTATGACGTTTTGGTTCATTTGCCCGAGGTTTGACAAATGAAGCGGATGCCTCTGATTCTACATCATTTGCATCTTCCTCATCTACCGTGGCGGGGCTTCGGTCACGTGGAGAAGGTTCATTTTCTTTTACTGTGGCAGGAAAATTTCCTGAGCTGTTCCTGGGTGTCATAATGTCCTTCAAAAACAGCATGTTGTTGAAATAAGGCCATTTATCAGGAGCAGACGCTTCTTGACTGCTCTTGGTTTCATGCTGTACTTTACATTTTATTCTGAATGTGTCTCCGAGGTTTTTCTCACGTTTTTCGAGCCTGTTCACCTGGGAAAAAAAGTATGGCACAGACCTCACAAGAATATTCTTTTATACATAACTTGAAAGTACATAATATCACTACGAAACCGTACCTTCACCCCGTGGTTAATATGGCGATTTGTTTTTTCTGTTTCAGGTAATTGGCGACGGGAATGTCATTTCGGTCCCCGGGTCTAACGTTTCGAGTGAATGATTACACAGTAGGCCGATGTGTCTCGTCCCTTGTGGATGTGATATGGAAACATTTCTATCAGTGACATCTACCTGTTCCTGATCGGAAACAATTTGAAGAAATAGAGGTGGGATTCCACGAGCGGTGGAATTTTATTCATACCGTTGGATGTATTGATGGCAAGCACATCCGAATTAAATGTCCAAAACAAAGTGGAACTACGTATTTTAACTACAAAAAGATTATTTCAATAGAGCTACAAGCTGTTTCGGACTACCGTTGTCGATTTATTTTTGTGGATGTGGGAGGTTATGGAAAACAGAGTGACGGAGGAACTTTTCTCGCTTCTACTCTTTCTACATTCTTGGATAACTGTCATGCTACTTTACCGCAACCTTCGCCTGTCGAAGGAATTGTTACAGATATGCCGTTTGTCATGCTTGGAGACGAAAACTTATCTAATGAAACCTTACTCCAAACGGCTCCTCTCACACGAAGAGAAAGTTTTCAACTACAGGCTATCGAGGGCTAGAAGATGCGTAGAGTGTGCTTTCGGTATTATGACTGCCAAGGGGCGTTTACTGGGAAAATGTATAGGAACCTAAATTGACAAAGCAGAGAGGATGGTGAAATGTATCTGCTTACTGCACAACATATTTATTGACTGGGAAGGCGGTGACTTCTTCAACTCCATGAAATCACAAGATTGTTTGATCGAATCACCACTTCAACAAAGTAGTTTATCAAGAACGTTCAATAAGCCATCACAGCAGGCTCAAATCATCAGAGACACTTTCAAATCATACTTCAACGGAACCGGTGCGGTTCCGTTGCAAAATAAACGCGTCAAGTAACAGTTAATAATTATTATTGCTTTTTAACTATTCAATGCTAATTTTTTAAATGTTATAATTAATGCAATTGCAATTTGTAGTGATTTGTAGTAACATGTAGTAATTTGAAATCCAGCATTAAAAAACATTGTAATACATATTTACCTTTTAATAATAGTTGCTCCCCAATAACTCCCACAGTTCAGGTTTAATGTCCCGGTTATGGTAGGCTTTGTTCCGCTGGTCACACAGGCGCGGCTCATTCCTCACAAGATCAATCAACAACGATCTGCCAATATTACCCGTCATTATGTGCAGTCGGGATGAGATATCGGACTGGAAACAAACATGTATGATCGGGCAACCCGTCGGTCCGTGCTCGGGCGTCATCGTTTACTGTCGTATCGGGCTTCCCTATCCAAAGTAGGCACCTTGGTGTTTGTCTTCCGATGTCGTCCGATGGTCACTCTACATCAGATCGGGAGAAATACGGATTCAATATAGGTGCAGCCTTACACACAAATGGGAGTACTTTTCCTTTAAATTATTCCTTCGTCCTCTCTTAGTGTACGGAAAACCCGGACGGGTAGTGAAACGTAGATCACTGAGTATGTTTGTAGCTCACCTTTTGATTGAACTGTTACAAACTGATACCAGGGTTGTTTGTGTTGCTCTTGGTCAGAAACTCTTACTGCCCCTCCTTTTACTGAGCTACTACAAACTGACATCAGGGTTGTTTGTGTTGCTCTCGGTCAGAAACTCATTACTGCCCCTCCTTTTACTGAGCTACTACAAACTGATATTGGTGCTCTCTGAGCAAGGCGAAGAAAGAGAGCAGTGGTGAAGGTGTTGGTGATGGGGGGAGGGCGAAGGGAGGGGACGGCATCTTGGCGCGGCACAAAACATCGCTAAAAGTGATTGATTATTAGCCGAGAAGCTCGCCCGGGGAATCCCTCGTGGAGTGTTTAGCAGAGGCGGGAGGTGGTGGAATGAAGTGCTATTGTGACATGGGAAAGCTTCCTTCTGTCGGTGACACCCTAACTTCCCTCACACCCCCGCTCCTTCTGACACTTGTTTGTTGAAGCTACTAGGGGGAGGGAGGATGGGGGATGAGTGTTGAAAGTCTCGCGGGGAGTCCCTGAACTGAAGTTGATATCCAGGGATGTAGACTTACTTTTAGTGGATAAAGCCATATAGTTATTATTCAAGGATGTAAGGCGCACTTTTTTTTCTTATGTTCTACTCGGCAGAGTGATCAAGAAGGTACAGTCTAGTTTTAAAAGGAAAGGACTTTAAGAAAACATAAACATACACACACATATATGTATATATATATTTCGCATACAACATTGATGACACTTTACCATATTATTATTGGTATTTCAGAGATATTGATTTTATCCATCAAAAGTGGCAGCTGCAGATAGCATGCATGTATTTACTTACGAATACATGAAAGTGGATCTAGTAACTTTTATAGCTGTCAGGGATGGCCATTCGTGAGAAAATTGGGGTGTATGCGCTCTTTAACACGGTATGATAAATAGTTACTATGCAAATTCCCAATCGAGTAGGCTAGATACAACTGTATATTTAACACCAAAATTATTTATATAGGGAGGAATGTAGAGAACGCAAATAAAGGGAAGTGTTTTGCACTATTTATATCAAAATTAATAAAATATTATATCAATAGAAACATAAGAGTTTGGTTTTCTTCACATGGTGATATCAACATTTGTTGAATATCTGCCATGAACAAAGTGGCATTGAATGACACATTTTTTAAATGAAGAAACAAATTGTCATTAAATTCCATAACATTCTTTACAGACAGATATTCAAGAAATGTTGAGGCCACCATGTGAAGAAAATTAAACTTTTTATTTCTACTGGAGCGATATTTTATTTATTTTGGACAGAAAAATCAGTTTTACTATAAAAATTATAAAAACAATGCACTAAACTCACGTACCCTACATCCCTAACTTAACGACTTATTCAGTATTCTTAGGCAGTGATTCTGGAAGCAGATATCGGGAACAATATTTTGCCATGATGGTCCTTTAGGGATGTCACGATGGTCCTTTAGGGATGTCACGATGGTCCTTTAGAGATGTAACGATGGTCCTTTAGGGATGTAACGATGGTCCTTTAGGGATGTCACGATGGTCCTTTAGAGATGTAACGATGGTCCTTTAGGGATGTAACTATGGTCCTTTAGGGATGTCACGATGATCCTTTAGGGTAGTCACGATGGTCCTTTAGGGATGTCACGATGGTCCTTTAGGGATGTCACGATGGTCCTTTAGGGATGTCACGATGGTCCTTTAGGTATGTCACGATGGTCCTTTAGGTATGTCACGATGGTCCTTTAGGGATGTCACGATGGTCCTTTAGGGTAGTCACGATAGTCCTTTAGAGTAGTCACGATAGTCCTTTAGAAGTGTCACAATGTTCCTTTAGAGGTGTCACGATGGTCCTTTAGGTATGTCACGATGGTCCTTTAGGTATGTAACGATGGTCCTTTAGGGTAGTCACGATAGTCCTTAAGGGTAGTCACGATAGTCCTTTAGGGTAGTCACGATGGTCCTTTAGGGATGTCACGATAGTCCTTTAGAAGTGTCACAATGTTCCTTTAGAGGTGTCACGATGGTCCTTTAGGTATGTCACGATGTTCCTTTAGAGGTGTCACGATGATCCTTTAGTGTAGTCACGATGGTCCTTTAGAGTAGTCACGATGGTCCTTTAGGGATGTCACGATGGTCCTTTAGGGATGTCACGATGGTCCTTTAGGGATGTCACGATGGTCCTTTAAATGTCACGATGGTCCTTTAGGTATGTCACGATGGTCCTTTAGGGATGTCACGATGGTCCTTTAGGGTAGTCACGATAGTCCTTTAGGGTAGTCACGATAGTCCTTTAGAAGTGTCACAATGTTCCTTTAGAGGTGTCACGATGGTCCTTTAGGTATGTCATGATGGTCCTTTAGGGCTGTCATGATAGTCCTTTAGGGTAGTCACGATAGTCCTTTAGAAGTGTCACAATGTTCCTTTAGAGGTGTCACGATGATCCTTTAGAGATGTCTCATTTTTCCTTTAGGGGACATTAAGTGACGCATTTCAATGAATTGCACGTTATTTTAGTATATAAAACTATGTAAACTTTATTACCTGTTTAAGATGGGGTGCTAGTGAGCGTGAGTTTAGGGCAGTATTTTCGAAGTTTTTATACCATAAACATTTATTTGGCCAAAATAAATCAAATATTTCTTCTATAGAAACATAGAGTTTAGTTTTCCGCACATGCTATTCTCAACAGTTCTTTAATATCTGTCAAGGGTGTCCTGGAATTTAGTGACAACTTTTTCTCTGCATTTAAAAAGTTTGTCACCAAATGCCGCTATTCTCATGAGAGATATTTAAGAACTCTTGAGATTAGCATGTGTAGAAAGCTAAACTCTATGTTTCTATAGAAGAAATATTTGATTTATTTTGGCCAAAAAATGTTTATGCTATAAAAACTGCAAAATTAATGCATTAAACTGGCGCTCACTAGCACCCCACCTTAACCATTTTGTTTGGTGGATGTTTTAACAGGGAATTAATAAGAGTGGGCTTTTAGAGACTGGGACTTCCTGATTATAGTGCAAACCAATACAGAATATTTTTGAAAAACATTAATAAGAACAGTTAAGAAAATAGAATTCAGTTATAAATGGAATAGAATAAACATGATATAATTGAAAATAAATATGCAATAGGTGTACAATATATAAATACAGTCATAGCACTTAAGTAATGGGCCTTATTATGACTTATAAGGCAATTAATTATGTATGACAATTATTGGCAAGACAAAATAAATTATGTTTAAAGATAATAAAATTAACTATTGTGATTTGAAACAGTAAAAATAATAAATAAGTCGTATTAAAAATACAAACATTAAGGATAGCATCAAATTTAATACATTTAAAACAAGTCAAACAAAATATCAAGACTAAAATAAATATAATATTTGTTTGTTTCATATAAAGTTAATTTTGGATAATGCTAGGATTTAATTTATAATTTAATTGAAGCTGGGAGAGTGAATGTAAGTCATTTAGATTTTTATAAATTAAAAACAATAAATATAATATTTGATAATAAATATTTCCTTATCTGATTTGTAGTCCCTAGTTTAATGTTAATGGCTGCTTTCATTGCACAATTTATTCTTATAAATACAGGATACTTTTATTACAAACTGAAACTCTCGGAAGATGTTCATAGATGTTATATTAATCATTAAATATAAACGTCTTATTTCTCCAAGCTACGTAAAGAACTTTCTTAAAATAATTAGTTAATTTTCTTATCACGGATCAGCGAAATAGTTTATACTGACATAATATTTCTAAGTAGGCCTACTCTAGGTAGTTATAATTTATCCAACAGATTCTGATCATTCATTATCTTTATGTTTTCATACGCACTAATTACTATAGTATGGTACTTGAAATAAGTAAATATATATATATATATATATATATATATATGAAGAGCTTGGGACGGTAATGACACCATCTCTGGTCTAGTGGTCAGAGTTCCTGTCTACAGATCAAGAGGTACCGGATTTCGATCTTCGGCGCTTCCATATTTTTTTTGTAAAGCAGTGGGTATGAAACGGGCTCAACTCAGCCTCGTGAGGACAAATGAGGATCTAATTGAATAGAAAAGTAGCGGTAATGGTCTAGAAGACTGAAATTAACATGTCACTCTCTATCCGCCCAAGTTGGCACTTTCTTCTACAGCAGACAGCAGCAGCTCAGTCCATATAGCTTGATTGCGAGCTGACACCATGGAGTGTTTTTTAAGAGTGCAGTAATATGCTATTTCACAAAATAATAACTTTGAGATAGTAATATTTCAGTTTAAAAAAAATCCAACTATTCACAGGCGTAAGTAATTATTGTTTTGCCCTAATTTGATTAAAAAACATTGAACTTCTAGTAATCAACTCATATAATGTCTGCAGTTCCAAGTGAGAAAATATAGCTACACAATTATATGAAATGTAAGTGCTATCATTGTTTTGGCGTAGCACACTAGTTCCCTGAGCCCATTATGTGGTTTACCTAAAAAAAAATCCTTGCCCTCAATTGTTTAAATCCATTTACCAGAAGTATAAACGAATCAAAGAAGAGATAGTAGTAGTTCTTACAACTGTCATGTAGGACTAAATCCCATTATATCGAGGATGAACTATACATTTTTTTAACAACGCGTCTTACTACCTGTTCCGGTTATACCATATGTACTAATTACACCAAAGAGTTCGGGATGAGGAAGATTGAATTTAGAGGAAATATATCCACATTTGCATGGAGGGAGTGTGGAAAACCATTTAGGAAAAACCACTCTTAGTACACCCGACCGGGGCTATACCCCAATCTCCCCATTATCGGCAGTCTAGTATATTGTGATGATGACGCCTTGGACCATGAGGGCACTGAAGTGGGCTACTATACATTATTTCAGGTGTGCCTACCATCCTTCTTCATGTTGACTTGCAGGCACTTGTTGAATCTGCAGGCCTGACACTGGTTTCTCCTTGTTACGTCCACGACACAGCGGCCGTTCTCCTTACACACGTAGTCCAGGTTACTGCAACAACGAACAATACGTAGTCCAGGTTACTGCAACAACGAACAATACGTATTCCAGATTACTGCAACAACGAACAATACGTAGTCCAGGTTACTGCAACAACGAACAACACGTAGTCCAGATTACTGCAACAACGAGCAACACGTAGTTCAGGTTACTGCGACAACGAGCAACACGTATTCCAGGTTACTGCAACAACGAATAACACGTAGTCCAGGTTACTGCAACAACGAGAAACACGTAGTCTAGGTTACTGCAACAATGAGTAACACGTAGTCCAGGTTACTGCAATAACGAGCAACACGTAGTCCAGATTACTGCAACAACGAACAACACGTAGTCCAGATTACTGCAACAACGAACAATACGTAGTCCAGGTTACTGCAACAACGAACAATACGCAGTCCAGGTTACTGCAACAACGAACAATACGTAGTCCAGGTTACTGCAACAACGAACAATACGTAGTCCAGGTTACTACAACAACGAGCAACACGTAGTCCATGTTACTGCAACAACGAGCAACACTGTCACCATATTCTATTTCGATAAGTTTTCTGGTTCGACCGTAATCGTGTACGGTATTTGATTTCCCAGTTAATCGACCGTAAAATGTGCTTTTACACGATATTCCGATTATCTGTGCTAGTGTAACACATTAAATACTCAAACTAATCAGGCATGCCAAACTTATGGCTCGATCCCTAGTTCTGTGCGGCCCGTGGGCTTTACGATGGACCCATATGCGATAAAGCCCGAGTCATCCTGTTTTATAAACCATTTGAGAATTGGGCACTATTTTGTGAGATCCAGCAAGTGAGGCTGGTATTCCAAATTTGTATATTTTAATCACCAGAAATGTATTCCAAAAAACTATTAAATTTTCGCAATGCAATTTTCAAATGCAATTTTTTGGAAGCACATAATTGTGTGACAGTGGTTTTACTCTCATGATAAAAGAACAAAACACTCGAGAGATTACGGCTTACAGACCGAAATCGTCATCAATTATTAAAGTAACGTCAACACAAGATTTAAAGTTTAACACACCATTGCTACAAAAAAAAGAAGTTTCATATTTCTAGAAAGAACTTAGGTAATACTTAGAGTTTTATATAAACTTAATTTTCCTTTTTAATAGTAAGGATTTTCACATTGATTTTAGTCGCTTTGGTGGCCGCATGGTCTAGCGCGCTACTCTTGTGTTAGACTAGACTGCCGATGACGTGGAGATCTAGGTTCTAATCTCGGTCTGGTGAACTGAGGGTTTTTTCCAAAATGATTTTCCACTCTCCCTATATGCAAATACGGATACACCTTCTATAAATATGATCTCCATGGTCCCTAAGACCATCATCGTAATGAGTACATAAGCGTATAGACCGAACGGGTAGTAAGAGGCGGTGCTAAAAATATATTTCTTTTAACTTAAGATGGTGATATTATAGTGTTTTTTAATGGGTCCCCTTCAACATTTTCACTTTTCAACACGTCCTTTATGATTGTACGAGTTCGACACGCCTGTGCTAAGTGGTACCGGAGTATTACATGTTTGCCTTGTCGAGTAGTCATGGCAACGTCTGGACCTCTCTCGACAATCTATTGACAAGACATACCGTCTGATGCTCCTCTTGAAGAACCCACGGCAGCCGTCGCAGCTAGGGACGCCGTAGTGCTTCCCCGACGCTTTGTCTCCGCACACTCTGCACATCACTTCACCCTTGCAGGCGCCGACCTCCATCCTGTTGGTACCGGTGGGTGTACCCCAGCGGGGGCTGGGAGCCCTGGTGACATACATCAACACTACTGCATCATTAATAATCTACCCAGGACCCCACCCTTGCAAAGTACCAGCTTCCATCCTGCTGCTATTGAGGGTGTACCCCAGTGGGGGCCCTGGTAGTGATGATACACTTAAATACTACTGAATCACCAAAACTCTACTTCCTGATCGCTTAATTTTTCACCAATGGCCTGGATTGGTGATCAGTTTATTCCACGGAGATTGGTATTTCAGCTTTTTCTTTATATGTGATAATCTGATCACTCTAGGAACATGGCGAATCTACCGGAACTTCTAATTCAGTTATTTTCGTTTCAAATTTCCCAACCAAGACCCAATTCTATTTACTTAGCACCGTGTCTTAATACCCGTTCAGCTTATAGGCCTACGCTTAATTATTAATCACGCTAATGGATTAGGAATTGGGAAAGTTGAATGTAAAGAAATTGAACCCGCACTTGCGTGAAGGGAGAGTGGGAAACCATTTAGAGAAATCCCCTCCCAGTTCACCCGATCGAGATTATAACCTCGATCTTCCCGTTCTTGACGGTCGAGCTCAACACGAAAGACCCAATTAAACGCGCCTATTTCCCCTAAAAGGTACCTTCCACTCCTCTCCGTTCCTCCGCCTCTGTCTCTGCTTCATCCTTATATTATTTGACAGCTTCAATATTTGTATTTATTATTCACTGAGATTTTCTTCTGTATTTTAAGCACCAACAGTAACGTTAGTAATATTAACATTGTCTCAAGCACTCAAGTCACTACGAGGCTGTTTCGCAAAATAGTTTGTCAATTTTTATAAAAGAACAGTTAGTTTCTAAAACATATAAACGTTTTTATTCTGTTCTCCCCACTTTCAGAAATTACGGTTTATTATTAACGTTGATTAAAAAAATAAAGCTTAATAGTATTAATTACTTTTTACTTTGACATCAACCACAATTTACACGTTAAAGCGGGAGATTAGGAAACGCGAGTTAAGAGCAGTATTTTGGCAGTTTTTTTTATAACTTGGCAAAACTTTTTTTTTGACCTGAATAGATAAAATATTGCTCCAGTGTAAATATAGAGTTTAATTTTGTTCACATGATGCTATCAACAGTTGTTGAATTAGGTCTATCTGTTATGAGCATAGTGGCATTAGATGACAAACTTTTTAAATGAAGAGAAAAAGTTGTCATTAAACTCCAGGACAACCTTGACGAATACAGTGAAATCTCCCTTAACGGAGGGCTTTTACGGTGAAACAACTTCCCAAATAATGGACTTTCTCTGTATCGGACATTTCTATAGACTCATATTTCCTTATGCATACAAATCTCTAAACAAGGGGGGAATTGAAAACACCAGTTTGTATGCAGTGTGACTTTCAGGAATGCCAGTGTTTCACGTGAAATGTGAGCAGTCCCAACTTCCTCCTCTAGTCCAAATTATTTCTAAAATAGCCTACGTTGTAATGAATAGGGTACTTCAAGGTCGTACCTCGTACCCATTTCGAGCCACCAGTGGTGGTTGTTCCAGTAGTTTAGTCTATACTCATGCGCACATATTATTTAGTACAGAATGTCTGTAATTCGAACTATTTTTTATTCGCGAGTGATTCTGTGTTTTATACCATCTGTACAGTAAGCAACGTACAATATTTATTACCTAATCATGTTTGTTCTGCGTTACCGCACAGAATAATATAGCTATATTTAACATCCACAGTATAGGGCTGTAGATTTAATTGTGTTCAAGCAGTATGATTTTTTAATTTTTTACACGATTTTTATAAATAACAAACACTTCTTAATGAATTTTTTTTCATCCTGGAAGGTGTACGATATTAAAATATGTCACTGTATTCAAGAACTGTTGGAGTGACCATGCAAATAAAATCAAACTCTATATTTCTACTGGGGATTTTAAAAATTTCTTTTGAAAAAAAAAAGTTTTGCTATAAAAATGGCAAAAATGCTTTCCTTATTCTACGTTCCCTACATTCCCATCTTAAAATGATAAAATATCTTAAAGCACTAAAGGAATCAAGTGAAGCATTGATAGTGTATTTGAAAAACATTTTGATTATTTTTAGATTAATTCTACTATAAGAAAGAAAGAATTAAATAATATAACCTGTCATTTTGAAAACTTTTTTATTTCACATCGGGTATTCAATTAAACAATACATAGTATAGTATAATGAAATTGTGATGACCAAAAACATGTTGGTATTATAAAAAGTAAATTAACAGATATGAATAAGATAATTTAAACACTTAAAATAATTGGGAGTGTAGCTAAATTGTCATAAAAGGTACACCTCCTTTATCCCAAAAGGTATCAGTTTTAGCCTTGACAGATTACACTATGAGCCTATGTTATGAGCTGCGCCATAGTGAAAATGTTCAAGGAAAGTGGTACCTTATAGGGTAAACGAGGTGTACATGCTGTCATGAATTGACATTAACTTCAACAAATAGTAGATTCAGCCCATTGCCCTAGCTTGGTCACTGTGCATGTGTATATATATATATGTGTGTGTGTGTGTGTGTATGAGAGAGAGAGAGAGAGCTTGAAGGCAGCAGATCTGGGCCAAAATACATCAGGCCAAAAATACTGACTTGATATTTGTGGCTCTGTTCGGAAACAGCCTTATCGCTCAGTATACTTTGTTTGCGGGTAGCAAGTTCGTCTCAAAGGTTTCATACGACCTATACAAGACCTACAATTTGCACTTCAGCTGTATTATGTACCAGGGGCTCTCAAACTATTAAAACCGATGGAGCCCTTGTATCAGAAAAGAATTACTTACTGGAGACCCCATAGAAATATTTAGACTAATATTATGAACATTCAAAGATGAATGTTAAATTTTAAAAGTATAAAATTTGCTGGAGGTCCTGGGTTCAATCCTCGGTCCCGGCACAGATTGCCAAATACTTCTTTCACCTCTGATAAGATGTGTATTAATCACAACTTGTGAATGTGAGGAATGCCAGGCCTCCACCGTGGTTCGGATCCCACGTTAAAACTGTAGGTCCTCCATTTCATCTCACAATCACCCTACCATCACACATTAGTGTAAGTGCGTACAAACCGAACGGTTAGTAAGACGAGGTGCTAGTAATAATAATAATAATAATAATAATAATAATAATAATAATAATAAAAATAATAATAATACACGTATAAAACAAACGGGTAAAAAAGCACATGTTTTGGCTGCACTTTTGGCAAATGTTCTCTATTCAGATTTGAAACCATTGTCAATCTTAATTATTACCAATGCTATTTTTGAGTGTGAAAAACAAATAAAGAATATTATAAAATGGCCTCACGGAGCCTGAAATAACTCCGTGGATCGCAGTTTGAAAGACACCGTTAAATACCATCCAACCACCATCCATCCATCACCCTGCCTATTATTAGCCTGATAAATTTAAATAAGAATTAAAACTAATAATCCTTCGATTTATATGTTTCTGTTTAAAAAATTACTAAAAGAAATATATATATATATATATGTTTTACTAAAATTTCCAAACCAAGGGCCCGTAAAATTTACTTGCACACCAGCGCCCCTAAATTTAGCCAAGCCACTGAAAATAAAATACTACTAATAATAAATGTTTGTTATTTACAAGTCAGATAATGTTTCTGGTTAGATTGTCATTACAAATATATTATTGATATTAGACAAAGTACTCGTATTTAGATTATACTATTCATTTATTTAGAAATAATTATTAGCTTATTTAATTTAATTAATTATTTTTAATCACAACAAAATGATGGAATGCGCTCAAAGTACCTTTGCAGCCTGGTTGGTAGTATTCACAGGCACAGCAAGAAGTATATTTGTTTCTTATTCTGCTTCATTGAAACTCAACATATCTCTGAAATTAAATTACATTTCTCTGTTACTGTCTAATATTCCTAAATATTTCTCCAAACCATTCCTTCACCTCTGACAAGACTTGTATTAATCACAACTTGTAAATGTTTGGAATGCTAGGCCTCCACCGTGGTTCGGATTCCACGTTAAACTGTAGGTCCTGCATTTTATCTCACAATCACACTACAATTACACATTAGCGTAAGTGCGTATTACCCGAATGGGTAGTAAGACGTGGTGCTAATAATAATAATAATAATAATAATAATAATAATAATAATAATAATAATAATAATAATAATAATAAATATATATATATTTTTCGCTTTTGAGCTTATGTTTAGTTTGTCCTGTCCTTATAAACTCCTTCTGAAGTGACAATGGTGAGCGGTGACCCAAAGAATATAGGGGGTTAAAAGGTTTACCAACCCATTCAAAGATCGCAGTAATTTAAATAATATATTAAAACATAATATGTAACACAACTATGAAGATATGTTGAATGCTTAGGCTGAATTTTAAAACCAGGATAATGATTTCGTGTTTAAAAGATGTACCGCAACACACATTAAAGGATTTCCTAAAATTACCAATTGGAAAACAAAAATACATCAATAATGGACGGCATTGATATGGCCTTCCCAGATTAAAGTTCTGGGTGCGTCACTGGTCTCTAGAAGTTTGGCGACGTGGCGTAAACAAATGGAACAGTGTATTTACCCGCTTCGGTGGCCGCATGGTGCAAAGCGCTACTCTCGCAGTAGACTAGACTGCCGATGGCGGAAATATCGAGGTTTGAATCTTGGTCGTGTGTATTGAGGGAGGTTTTTCCAAAATGGTTTTCCACTCTACCTCCACGCAAATGCTTGTACACTTCCTCTAAATATAACCTTAGTAATCCCTAAAACCATTTGCGTAATTAGTACATAAGCGTATAATCCGAAAGGGTAATAAGACACTGCTATACAAAAAATAGGTTGATTACAAACAAACAAAATTACATTATTAATATAAACGTTTTATTAATGGTCTCGGAAAACACAATCAGACAATCAACTTTTAAAATAGGTTTTTTCTAACTACTGATTTGAATATTTTATTTATTGGTTTTTAATGATGTGTATGGATTTCCATAAACATTGTAATGATACTGATTTGGACCCCTTTCATATATGTAAAAAGTCATGAATGAAGGTATTTTTCTTCAATAAACTGTATGTAAAATAGCCTTTTAAGACTTCATCCATGGAGAATATCGCGCCTTTCAGAAATAATGTCAAAGAATTGCACCATTAAAACTAATTTTTTTCTTTCAAAAATCAACTCCGAAGTGTTTACCAAAGAAGCAAGTGACGCTAGCTCCTTCTACCCAATAGGAAGCTAGCCTTCACGACACCTGTCGCCAGAACTCTTTCTATTAGTTGGTTTTAACACTGGTGACAAGGGGTCCAATAAACAAGAGGTAGGTCATATATAAGCCGCTTGTGCGTATGAATCCATTACAGTGGACAGCAATACACAAGAACTTTGTAATCAAAGACAGTAAATATTCAGTGCCGGTAAAATATATAGCTGTAATATCACAGAAAAATAATCTGTAGTTCAACTAAAACTGTATGATCTAATATTATATCTTCATTGCCGAAGATAAAATCATTTTAATACATCGTGTGCAACATTAAAGCTCTTATTTATTTAATAAAATTTAGAAGTAATCAGATTGTATAACCTTAACGTAATAATTGGCGCTCGATCACGGGGCTATAAACACCAATTATATCACAATATTAACCCAGTAACTGCATAATCGACTCTCAATGCGGACTGATTAATTAAATAACTTGATAATTGGCTCCCAATCGCGGGGCAATTATATAATCAAAATACCGTACCGCTCTAATTAGTGCTCGATCACGGGGCAATTATCAGCTAACTAAACGATATCACTTTAATCGGCGCCCATCGCGGACGCGTATCGTAATAACATTATAACCGTTTCACTTTTATTGGTGAATTTCTCGAAGAACTAGGATTGTTTATATTGCTTCATTTTAACGTTTCTTTCTAGCCACGTTCACCTTTTTATATTCACATTTCCGGCTATGTATCAGTTTTAAAATACCTCCTTCCGTGGCCACATGGTAAAAGGTGTCACTCTCGCATTATACTAGACTGCTGATGACAGGGATACCAGGGTTCGAGCCCCGGTTATTGTACTGAGGGTAGTTTTTTCCTAAATGGTTTATCACTCTCCCTCCACGCAAATGCGGGTACACTTTATCTAAATTTTTCTCATCCCTAACTCAATAGCGTAGTTAGTATATAATATGTATAGCTTGAACAGATAGTAAGATGCAATGCTAGGGAAAAAAAGGCTGGACAGCTACGTATTTATTTAATCAATTATTGTTACCAATCAATGTATCCTGAAGTGATTAATATAGGGGGCATCCATTGTATTTAATTAGGCATAAACTTTACTGTGACTCAGTAAGAACAGGACTCATAATTTTAAACAGGGTTTTCTAATGAGGGAAATTCTCTGATTATTTACGGGGGATTTTCAAAATGGTCAAAAGGCTTTCTCTACCGTATCTTCATATCCAATAGGGCTGTACGTATACAACAACTTCGCAAATTGAATAAGTATCAAGAAGGTTTTATTTGAGAGGAAATATATCCGCATTTACGTGGAGGGAGAGCAGTAAACCATTTAGGAAAAAAAACACTCTCAGTACACCTGACCGAGTATCGAATTTCGATCTCTCCCTATCACTATAGCCTAACAAGAGAGTGAATTAAATATTAGATCATGTGACCACCGAAGCGGGGGATCAAAACTGAAATTCAAAGAAAAAACAAAACTGAAACAACTTTTTAAACTCGACATCAAATCACTATATAAATTTTGTTAATTAGTTAATTAATTGGGTAATTGCGTATTTATTTTGAAGGACCTTGACGTCATCAAATTAGAAATAGATAGCATTCAAAAGACCGTTCTCTGTTCAAGGTAAAAAACGGACAACTTTGACCGATACCAATTATTCAATGTCCAATTTCTACTAATAGCCCCCCCCAAGAACAATATTACCCGTACATATTTACTATATATAATTATATCCCAGTATATACGCGACCGGAATCAAATGGCCGACGGACCAATGTCGGGCGGTTGTTTTGAAGACCGGACGACGGTCGCTTAGCAACCGTGCATGACAAGTATCGGGCCGCGAACACTGAAAGCTCTTTGATGTCCGCCCCCCTATATTCCCGTGGCCCGAACACGCCCAGCTAAGTATATACAGGGTCTCCAATACACTGCGGATGGCGAAGGGGTAGGGGGGGTAGAATGGGAGCAAGACGCCGGGGGACGCGTGGCGCCGGGTCGATACAGATCAGTCGAGCGGAGTCTTCGCCCTTCTTACACGTCTTGACGTTAGGCGACTTCCAGGACACGCTAAAAGTCAAATCAGGGGAGGACTAGAGGGGAGGTTTACTTGATTTTAACTCTCTGTAAAACCTTTACTAATGCCTTAGCTTAGTGTCTCACAGCCTGGGGTCAGCGAAGATTACTGTGAGGCTTCACGAAACAGATCTAGATAATTAAGCTATTTTTTTATTTGTGTTTTCACATCATATAAAAATATTAGGTATTTAAAATTTGCTTAAACATGTTTTTTCCATTACTGTCTTAATAAACATATGTTTTTTTCATTGCTGTCCTATTAAACATGTGTTTTTTTCAATTGCTGTCCTTCTAACTATATTGAAAAAACCACGAAATGGGTTCAGTAGAATACTATGTAGAAACATGCGAGTAGGTTTTTATATTCACCTCGTATGGCGGGGGAAATTATGGGTGCCACGGTGATTTATCATTGGCTTCAGGAGGTCTACGATGTGTAATTTTATGCACGGATGAGCTTTCATTTAGGCACCCCATTCTCTTGCAATGTAATATATTTTAAAGGAATATCTCCAAGCTTATAGATCTATCTTTCACAATCTAAGATATGTCCGCTCCCACTTTCTTTTTTATAAATCCCGGACAAGAATAGTAACTGTCGTCCACTGAAACATCTGTCCTGCTGGTAGTTGTTTGTTTCCCTGGCATCGGTTATGGGCTATGCTAGTTTTTTAACGTGTAATTGCAGCTCTTGACGCAGTTATTTAAAAAAAAATCAAGCGCTCAGAGCTATCTTGCTGTTGATGAAGCCTTCCTGGAGACCCACATGATTGGAGTCCAACCCTACAATGGAATCGGGGAAGTACACTCGCTTTTTCTAGTCAAAGAGTACGGAGCTGACTTAATTACGGAAGGCATGTCAATTTGGTTTTCTTTAGCATAAGATATTTAAAGGCATTTGTAATATGTCAATCACAATTATGTATCTCAATAAATATAAATTAATGGGCGTAGGGAGAATTTTTTGAAGGGTTTCAAAATCAGAAGTTTATGACATGATGTTGAAATTAAAACATTGCTATATTATACAGTTGGGGTGGAACATTATTTGTGTTAAGGGGGAATGGGAGGTACAAGTAGCAAAAACAAGTTTTTTTAGGGACTCTGTACCTTCCTCCCCACAGTTAATGTTAGAAAATTGGATGCTACTAGAAGTTATTAGGAGTCTTCCTCGTTTGGAGGGTTTTTGAAAATGATACTTTTTTAAAAGATATTTAGAATAACGCTCTTCCCGATTAAAAAAAATTGTATATACCTAGAGGCCTCTAAAACCTATTTTAAGTAGTGCTCACACAGAGTATTGTTTAGAAATTATTATATTCCCTAGAAGCTATTTTATGTGGTCCCCAAGAAATCTTTTGAAATTTGGATGCCTCTAAAACCTATTAGTGTTCCTCACCTGACTTTTATTTTAGAAAATTAGATGCCTCTAAAAGTTATTTGGAGTGATCTTCCCCAAGAAAAATTTTGAAATTGGATACCCTTAGAAGCTATTTGGAATGCTCCTCACCAGATAAAAAGAAAAAACAGATACCTTTAGAAACTATTGAAAGTGGTTTTCCCTAGATACATTTTCGAAATTTGAACATTTTTATAAGCTAATACGAGTGGTCCTCGCTTATATTAAAAACCATAGTATATGCTTATAGAAGCTACTTGAAATGACCTCCTGGTATTTAAAAAAAATAAATCAAATGCCTCTAAAAGCCATGTAGAGTAGAAATATTTTGAAAATTAAATACCTCTGGATGCTGTGTGATGTAGTCCTTTTCTGACAAAATTTGAAAAAGAGAATATCTGATTGATTTATTTGAAGTTTGATCCGAGGTCATAGATGAGTAAGAAACAGACTCTCAACCTTACGGGTGTTTTGTTGCGCTCCTCTTGACAGCTTGAGTCCTTCAACACTGGGCTTCGCCAGTGTCACTGCTGGGTGATGATAGGACTAACCGCTGCGAACCTAGTGGTGAAGGACTAAAGCTGGCCAAAGGAGAGCAACCATTTTAACCTGAAGGTTGAGTGTCTGGGTATATTATTTGTCTGTGTCCGAGGCCATATACTCGTAACTTTAATCTTTAAGCTTCTTGTGCAAAAACTTCGGAAAATTTAAGGAGGGGGGTTTGAAACTCATAAATCTCTCTCCCTACCTTCACGAATAAATGTAATAACCCACTTCGGTGGTCGAATGGTATAAGGTGTCACTCTCGCCTATAGGAATATATATTTTATTTAGTTCTTTTGAATGTGAAATTGATTATGTTCTTTGCTGGTTAGAGGGACTAATTTTTTTCTCAATGTTTATGTAACAGTGTTTATTATATCATTTATGCTCTTTGGTGGAGTGTTTCTGTAACAATATATAACCCGCTTCGGTGGCCAGATTCTCTAATGTGTAATTCTCGCAATATAATAGACTGCAGTCGGGTGTAGTGAGGGTGATATTTCCTAAATTGTTTTCCACTCTCCCTCCACGCAAATGTTGGTATACTTCCTATACATTTAACCTTCCTCGTCCCTTACACCTTACACACTAGAGTAATTAGTACATACGCATATAGCCCAGATCAGTAGTAAAACGTGGTGCTAAAAAAATGCCAAAAATGACTGATGCAGACAGGGCCGTAACCAGCCAATAATTTCAGGGGGGTTTGGTGGGCACATCCCCCAATTGACCGAGACTATTCACAATTATAAATGATAAACAGCTCTAGAAGCTCTCTGAAGTGTTTTTTTTATGGTAACACAGCCCCATAATTTGTACTTCTATCTTAATTTTGATATTGTTTGAACCATTAATAAAGCCATATATATTTTGTTCATAAAATTTCGCGGAAGGGAAGGAGGTTGAACCCCAAATCCCCCCTGACTATGGCCTTGATTGCATAACACACAATATTAAATATACATACATTTAAGTAAAACTGGTATCTTTTAAAAATGCTTTCAAAAAAGGTATAATATTATTTATCAGTGGCTTGGCGTAGAGTGTTTCCAGGGTAAACAGAGTTAATTGAAACTATATAAAATTATGTAACAGCACTCAGTAGAGCGTGTCAACGAAAATATATTCCCATGTGAGCGCCGTTGTGTGATAGGTCAAATGGGTAAACCAATGATACAGATAGGCTTACAGTTTTAATAAGCTCTTCTTATCTTGGCAACAATCACAACACTTTTTCATACTTTCGTGTTTATTGATTTTGATGAAGTTTTTTTACGTAAAATACTGTATGCCTTACTATCACAAAAAAAAATAATTCTGAAGTTTTTGAGAATTCTAGTAGTTTATTAAAAATTAATATATATGTTTTGTGTTTGTTAATTTATACAGGCCTACAGATCTACTCTCACGTGTCCATTCGTCATATTTTGAGCTGCTGTCACTTTTGGCAGTCAAAACTTTCACAACAAACTTTTTTTAATTATTATTTTATTATAACCGTTTTTACATTATTGAAATAGAAATTTAGAAAAAAACTTTTTGGAGGTTACATTTTTATGGAAGTGGTGTTTATAGTGGTTCATTTAAAAATGCTTTACAAACGAGAGAAATATTAGTTTCAAGCTAAAACGATTTTCAATTTGTAAAAAGATTAGCATTGACACAATAGAACTCGGTTTGAGTGACGGCATCAACCATCCTTATTTTGTCTGGTTCCCAACCTTAATGTGTGAAGTTTATAAAGATTTACACATAATTTTGTGCATAAAATGTACTACTTTGTGCTTCTTTATCATATTAAATGTGCTACACCCAATATCATCTCTGAGGCAACTTCAGATTTTATAGAGAAATGCTCTGTCTCTGTTAAATGTTGCCAAATCTCCTCGCTTTCATTTATGTCTGAAGGTGGTGTGCTGGGGGTAATAAGGAGCTACTGGCAACCTCGACAAACCAGCATTGCAAAACTTTTCTTATATTTAAGAGAAGATTGACTACACGAAAACAAGAAATGACAAAGCTGTTTTCCAATAGTAGCCATGCAGTTCCCTCAAATATATGATATTCAGTGTATACATCAGTGGCAGCTGAACAATATTTGAGTAAGGAACCAAGCGAAAAAACGGTTTTGTTTTAGGTTCTTTCCTTTCACTCCCCAAACCCTCCCCCACTCTCTTTTTTCCGACAATTAGGTGACTAGAAGATATTTGAAGCTCTCTTCTCCAGCATTAAAAAAAATAATGTTTAGATGCTATTTAGAATGATCATCAGCTGGACATGTTTGAAAATTGTATGCTTTTAGAAGCTATTTGGAGTTGTTGTCACCTGGACTTTTTTTAAATTACTTGTATCTAGAATATATTTGGAGGTACCCTCTCCCAGCAAAATTTTAAAATTGAATACCTTTAGAAGTTATTTGCAGGTTGATGCAAGTCTTTCAGCTTCATATTAGAGAATATCAGAAGGTGCGAAATACATATATATATAGGGGGGTTAATTTATTCCAGGAGGGGTAATGACCCCCCACACATATACCATACTCCCCAGTCTCGTTATTAATAATTTGGAGTTGACCTTCCAAAATTTTCGGAAATCATAGGCCTACTCTTATAAAAGCTATTTAGAATAACTCTCCCTAATTTTTTTTTTCTTTTCAAATTTTGATGTTTCTAGGAGCTATTTAGAGTATTCGTCAATTGAGAAATTTTTGAAATTTGGCTGCTTCTAGACGTTATTTAGATTGCTCCTCGCCTGAATTTTCTGACAGTTAAATGTCTTTAGAAGCTATTTAAAGTGGTCTTCTACGGCAGAATTTTGAAAATTGACTGCATCTAAAAGTGTCATTTGGAGTTTGAATTAAGGCCATCTTTCAGCTTCATATTCGATGATATCAGAGGATGTGAAATATATCCACGGAGGGGGAGGCGGATCACGTCTACATAGGGGTGGTTACTGCAGAGTGTTACGTAGCACAAATCTTATACTTAAATTATAATGTTAAAAATATAATGTAATAATTGTTCAGGTTTCAACGAACTTATAGATCACGTCCGATTATGAGAAGAATTGAAGCGAGGATGTAGGGGACGTGAGATAAGGTCAGTGTTTTTTTAGAATTTAGATATCAAACCTTTTTTTTAATCAAAATAAATATAATATTGATTCAATACAACCATAAAGTTTAATTTTCTTCTCATGGTGACCTCAACATTTATTGAATATCCTGGAATTTAATGACAACTTTTTCTCTTCATTTAAAAAGTTCGTCATCTAATGTCACTATGTTCATGACGGATATTTAATAACTGTTGATATCACTACGAAAAGAAAATTATACTCTATCTTTACACTGGAGATTTTTTTTTTATTTTGTCCAAGAAAATATTTTGATATAAAAACTGCAAGAACACTGTCCTTTTTTCGCGTTCCCTGCACTCCCACCTTAAATCTGAGTCCCTCATTTAGTGTAAAGTTACGTAACCCAGGTTGGAAGGGGAGGGGTCAGTCTAAATGAATACTTGTTGTTACATGGAGGATATACAATATTAAGAAAAAAGCGTCACGTGAATAAATGGATTATCTATAGCTCGCACTCATGGGTACACAGACAAAGGCGTCAGGCTCATCCAGTTTGGTTTTACCAGTGATGATGATGATGATGATAATAATATTAATAATAATAATAACAACAACAACAACAATAATATCGTCTTTATTTGGTCGAAGTTAAGGTCAGCGCCTTTTCTTACACTTAACCCACTTAATAATAAAGAACGTATACACATTTATAACTTAGGTGCCAAAATCTAATTCATAATATCTGTACATAAATATTGTCCAAATAGGCTACATGAATGTACATTTATGAACATATTGAAATAAACAAATGAGTAAAATAGAACTAAATAAAGGATAAAGAGAAGAGGGGAAAACAAACAAAAAGTAGCTTCAAGGCACACAATCATTCTACACACACACACATACACATTCACATGTCATTTCATTATACTATGCATAACATATCTAAACATGATAGAGAATTATAGATAGCAAATAATTTAAAAAGAAAACAATGCTAATAATATTTAGTAACTACTGTATGTAGATTAAATACGATAATAATAATAATAATAATAATAATAATAATAATAATAATAATAGTTTTAATCAAGGGTCCGACATATTTGCTCAGTCTGTATCGTGTCCGCCTACTGAGCCCCGGGTTCGATTTCCAGCTTGCACGAATAATTAATCGTTGGTATAAAGTGTGGATTTATCTTTTCACAGTGATGAATTAACAGCCGGGCTAAACGGGTAGTAAGACGTGGTGCTAAAACAAATACATATAAATTTACTGTAAATAATAAAATGTTAACTGTTTCATTTTTCGTTTCTTCTTCCGTCAAAAAAAGAAGAAAAAAAGAAGCCCCCACCTATGCAAGTTCAAACGCAATCTATCTTTTCTTGAAGCACCTCGCGGAAGAATACACAGCCGTGACTCATTACACATTTACGCGTCCTCCACGCAAACCCAAGTGAGGCTAGTGTCGTGGTCTGATGAACCATTGACTGAAAGAGCATTTTGAAATAGCTATTTGAGCAACAAAATATTGACGTGCAAAATCTACATTGTTTTATTAATTTGTTTTTGATACAGAACAAACGAAATGTATAGTTCATCCACCATACATCGAAACTTGTCAGAGAAAAAAAAAATCACCATGCGTGCGTTCGTGCATCCGTTTCGCAAAGGGTGTTTTTGTTTAGTTTTTCCCACCACATCTTACCCCGAAAGGCCCGAAAGGCCTAAATACACACACACACACACACACACATACACACACACAGTTACACAGATAGGGTAACATTTTATGATGGTAGCAATTTAGAAGAAATATATCAATCAGTATTTTCGTGGAGGAACAGTGAGAAAAAATATACAAAAATCCACCATTTGGTATACAAACCCCGACCTTTCCGTCACCGGCGAACTAGACCAAATGTGATTGAAGTTTAGTCAGCGTTCCCAACGATGCAAAGACCGCTTCAAATAGATTTTAGAGGCATACCATATTCAAAAATTAAAGTTATAGGCATACTCTTCAATGGCCGAATGGTCTTAAGGCATTATTCTCGTGTTGAGCTGGCCTGCCGAAGATGGGAGGATTGGTTTTGAATCCTGGTCAGGTCTTCTGAGGGTAGTTTTTACTAAATGGCTTCCCACTTTCTTTCAACGCAAATGCGGGTAAATTACCTCTAAAATAATCCCTTCTCATATATACCCCATTAGAGTAATTATTATATAGGATATTCGTATAATCTGATTGGGTAGTAAGACGTGGTAATAAAATAAATAAATAGCTTACATACACCCACTTCGGTGGCCGCATGGCCTAACGCGCTACTCTCGTAATAGACTAGACTGCCGATAACAGGAAGATTGAGGGCAAATCTCGGTCGGGTGTACTGAGGGTGGTTTTCCAAAATTGTTTTACACTCTCCCTCCATGCAAATATGGGTACACTTCCTTTAAATATAACCCTCATAATCCCTAAAAACTATTAACGTAATTAGTACATAAGCATTTAACCCGAACGGGTAGTAAGACGTCGTGCTAAAATAACTTACAGGTGAAGACTACTCCAAAGAGCTATTCGGGGCATTTAATTTTCCTAAAATAACCGGCTAGTGACCACTTTAAATATCTTCTAAGGTCATCAAAATTTCATAAATTTGATTAGGGTGGCCCATTCCAAATAACTTCCAAGGGTATTATTACAGCCGTAAAAGTTTGAACTTATTGTAAACGTATCCGTGAACAATGAAAAACAAATCAAACTACTTTCTCTGAATAAGAAGGTAGCACATTCACTACAAGGATAATTTATAATAATGTTTAAAATATCACTAGAACTACTTTCAAGAATGTACATGCCAAGGTATATGCAGTAGTCCCTTTAGATATAATTTGTCCATTTTTACAACTGTAGGCTAAATATACTCCATTCACGGTAGGAATTACTCTCTGAAAGGTCTTTTTTCCTACCAATATCCTACTATATAATAGCTTTCTGGTAGGGGAAAAGGCCTTTCAGAAAACGATTCCTATGGTGAACAAACTTTAGTGACCTTTTACCAATGATAGCCCTTTAAAGTTATTGTGTAGGAAGTAATTATCTTATGTCAGACCTATTATATTATATCGTATAGGTGACCTGGTGGTCTAGGGGTAAGGTGTCAGACTTCTGTGCTGGCGTCCGGGGTCCAATCCTCGGTCCCGGCACAGATTTATCTGATTGCCAAACCCTTCCTTCACCTCTGACAAGATGTGTATTAATCACAACTTGTGAATGTGAGGAATGCCAGGCCTCCACCGTGGTTCGGATTCCACGTTAAACTGTAGGTCCTCCATTTCATCTCACAATCACCCTACCATTACACATTAGCGTAAGTGCGTATAAGCCGAACGGGTAGTAAGACGCGGTGCTAATAATAATAATAATAATAATAATAATAATAATAATAATAATATATCGTATAAAAGAGAAAGTAAAATTGTTAACTTTAATTACAGAGCAGTGTCGTCTATAAGAGTGCATCTTATGTCAAACCTACTATAGTATCTCGTGCATAAGAGAACGTACAATTGTAAGCTCCAACTACATAGAAATGTTGTCTATAAGAGTTTATTTTATGTCAAACCTACTTTAATATCTCGTACATAGTAGAAAGTAAAACTGTAAACTATAATTACAGAGCAGCGTCGTCCAATAAGAATTTATCTTATGTCAAACCTACTATAGTAGCTCGTGCATAAGATAAAGTAAAACTGTAAACGCCAACCACAGAGTGGTCTCTCTATATGAGTTCATCTTATGTCAACCCTACTATAGATCTCGTGCATAAGAGAAAGTAAAACTGTAAACTACAACTACAGAGAAGTGTAGTCTATAATAGTTTATCTTGTATTGAACCTACTATAGTATCTCGTGCATAAGAAAAAGTAAAACTGTAAACTACAACTACAGAGAAGTGTAGTCTATAAGAGTTTATCTTGTATTGAACCTACTATAGTATCTCGTGCATAAGAGAAAGTAAAACTGTAAACTACAACTACAGAGAAGTGTAGTCTATAAGAATTTATCTTGTATCGAACCTACTATAGTATCTCGTGCATAAGAGAAAGTAAAATTGTAAACTACAACTACAGAGAAGTGTAGTCTATAAGAGTTTATCTTGTATTGAGCCTACTATAGTATCTCAGTGCATAAGAGAAAGTAAAACTGTAAATTACATCTACAGAGAAGTGTAGTCTATAAGAGTTTATCTTGTATCGAGCCTACTATAGTATCTCGTGAGTAAGAGAAAGTAATACTGTAAACTACAACTACAGAGAAGTGTAGTCTATAATAATTTATCTTGTATCGAACCTACTATAGTATCTCGTGCATAAGAAAAAGTAAAACTGTAAACTACAACTACAGAGCAGTGTTGTGAATTTGAGTTTATCCTGTCCACCTACTGTTTGCGCCCCACTTTACATGACACGACATTGACGTGTTTTGTGAGCACCGCTGCGCATGTGTGTGTGTTTCCCCTCCCTCGACCCCCTCACTCCCTCGTGTAACCCTCTATGTCGAGGGTTTGTAACGTCCAGTAATTACATGTGACGTAAGACGATCTATTATTCACGTGGGAGTAGGAGCTGGTGTTTAAACTGATGGCCAAACGAGCGGACCGCAAGCGCGGGCCGACTTTTTACCTCCGTGTTGCATAAGTTAGCAGGGGGAGATTGTATGTCACAAAACAAGTGGGTTGTTACACGCCCGCGTGACTTTTACCTTTTTATTCTCTCGTTTTTGTTTGGTGGAGAGGGGAAGGGGGTAAGTACAAGGACAGGTGGACGAGCTTTGATGATTTATGGTCATGTTTCTGTTCGGAAGACGTTATTTTTTACTTTAATGGATCTTTATATATTTATTTTGGATCATTTAGACTGCTCAGAAAACAAACAAAACCGTTTGAACTAATTTGTGATTTATGCCTTTAGTCATATACATAATTTTCTTCAGCCCCAAGTTTTAACTTACTACCCACCCGTTTGGATCATACACCTATTTAAACTAAAGTGTTAGTGATGAGGAAGATTTAAATTACCTGCTTGGGTGTCCGCATGGTCTAAGGCATCATTCTCGTGTTAGACTATACTGCAGATGACAGCTTGATCGAGGTTCAAGTCTCGGTAATGTGTACGGAATTTTTTTTACAAAAGTTTTTCCACTTTCCCTCCTTGTAAATGCGGGTACACTTCCTCTAAATTCAACATTTTCATCCCTTACTCATTACCATAATAATTATTATATATGCGTATAACTTGAACGGGTAGTAAGACGCGCTGCTAAGAATTAATTTAGAGGAAGTGTACACGCATTTGCGTGGAGGGACATTGGAAAACACAAAGAACACTCTCAGTACAACCGACCAAGATTCAAACCCTAATCTCCCCGTTCTAGGAAGGAGAGTCTATCGCAAGATTGGCGCTTTTGGAAATGGGACAGCCGAATCGGGTTGTATATAGAGTAATGATTGAGATTTAAGTGACCTTATCTTACTCTTTATTAAGTCTGCCTACTAAGCTAAAGGTCTAGGGTTCGATTCATGTCTTTTGTGTGAAAAATGTATCATTATTGAAATTTTGGTCTTCCCTTATCACAGTGATGAATTAATGGTCGGGGGTTGGATGTTGTGTATGTTCTAGATTTAAGTTAGTTTATAAGACGTGTGTTAATATAATAAGTTGGTTCAAAAAGTACACGTTAACTACCTCACCATAATAATAATAATGAAAGTATATTTTGTTGTAATATGTTCAACACAAATTAGAAAAAAAAAATAACGTACTACTAACTCTCAGAGATATTCGCATATCTAGGATGATAAAGTAATGAAACATTTAGAGTAAGTTTACCCGCATTTGCGTGAGGAGAGAGTGGAAACCTACATAAGAAAATAGCACCTCGTTACACTTGAAAGCGATTTGAACCCCAAACTCCACATCACCGGGAAACCAAAAAAGGTGAGACTGGCGCCTTTATCCACGTAGACCCACACTAGTTCATTAACAGCTGAAAATATAGTCATAATTAAATAAAGCGCCCTTTTTGCGGCCAACATTGATAATATTTTACCACACATATTATTTGTGTTATTTTATAGCTGTTGATGACATCTATCAAAAGTGATAGCCACAGATCACATGACTTGATGCATGAATACGTAGAAGTAGATCTAGTAAATTTTCTATCTGTCCTATTAAAATTGGTTCGTAGGTCTCAGCGGCTAACGTAAAAGTTGCCCATGGGATAACTCTTAACGTTAATGTTACGTAATTAAGGTCTTCCACGTGTTCTTGTTAACCAATCAAGATTTGAGAAACGTCAACACTATATATTAGTACTTCATTTGTTTGTAGAAAGTGAACAAACATCCTATCAGGGTGAGTTGCTATTGTGAGGGGATAAAGCGCTC
The DNA here is from genome assembly GCA_902155825.1 of Timema genevievae. Classification (NCBI taxonomy): domain Eukaryota; kingdom Metazoa; phylum Arthropoda; class Insecta; order Phasmatodea; family Timematidae; genus Timema; species Timema genevievae. The sequence goes on from CABFWO010000766.1 coordinate 42,279, forward strand.
AGGTAACAAGAGTTGGGGAGAAGGTAAACAAGGTGAACTATTAATGGGTGAGGCGTTATAGCAAGAGGATGTGGCACCAAGGTTACAAAATTTAGGGTGGGGATGTATAGAGAACACGAGAGAAGGTCAGTGTTTTTGCAGTTTATAGAGCAAAACTTTTTTGACTAAAGTAAATAAAATATTGCTCCAAAACAAATATATGGCTTAATGTTATTTACATGGTGATACCAACAGTTGTTGAATATCTGTCATGAACATAACGGTGATAAACTTTTTAATTGAAGAGAAAAGTTGTTATTAAATTTCAGGACACCCTCGACAGATTTATATTATACTAAGAATAACAAAGCAACCTTATAGATTCTCCTTGAGAAGAACGGGTACACCAGCTAGCTTTTAATAAACAAAACACACTTCCCTCTATTTTTCAAGACTACATATACATTACTAACTGAAGGCCCCGTGATATAGTGGCCATAGCTCCTGGACACCAACCTAGGGGTACCGTGGCTCGATTCCTGACCGGTAATATAGTATTTTCCCTGAAAGAGGAACTATCCCAAAAGTCACCATGGTTTGATCGATTGGGCTTAAGTTAGGTTAAGAGTTTCCACTGGTTCCACACCTTCATATTCAATATCACCCCTCACCTCATCGGGACATGGAAAGAGTCTCCAGGGAACTAATGTACGATCAGTACGATTACTCCCTCCTCTTCCTCCTCGTAGGAAAAGAACTTTCTGCACGTTTGTTAGGTTCCCAGGAGCTTTCTGGTGCTTTCAAGTCACGATCTCATCCTCTACAGCCGGGGTGGGTGACCCTATCGCCAATCGCCACAAGTGGTGAAATGGCTATAAAAACTGCGACGAATTAAAGTTTGCCAACTCTCACAGTAGAAGAAACAAATTACCCGACGTCGTGTGCTGACTTTTAGCTTGACAATTCCTGAATATCATTGAAAGCAAAAGATTGTCAAATTTTACATTAAATCATCATATATTTTCAATTTGAACAGTTTTCATCACTTGCTTCTGAGAAAGTTGTAGCTGAGTAGTCAAAGAGAATGTGTTTTGAATAAATTTGTTCAAACACTTGTTTTAAAAGTTTGACTGAGCAACATAATTTCTCAATCTTTACATGGCGTGGCGAATTTGACTTTTAATTCACTACACCTGAGGCTACATTGAAATATATTTTGCCCATCTTTGCTCTAAGTCTAGTACAGACTAACATCGTATCGTTAGCAATAGGAAGAACCAAACATGAGTAATATAGTTTGTCTACTATTTCTAGACGAAGGAGGGGTAACTTTCCCCTCGGTCCGCGCCGCAGCACCACGGTATTACTTATTGATGCTTCCTGAGTTATATAAGCTTGTGGTCACCTTCCCACGGCGTTTCCTCAAAGAGATGCACCGCGTTTGGACTGTGTTTTTTTTATAGCTCTTGTCTAATATTATCGGTTAGGGTGGAGACATCTTATATACAAGTGCTCATTGATTAAGTTCGGATGAGTTCAAAACGGATAGTGGCTAAAAAACTAAGGAGTTGTAGCCTATATATATATATTTCTTTCTCTATATTTCTCTATAGACCCCTATATTTTATATATACTACATCCGCCCCCCACCCCATATTTATTATAACTCGCTACTAACCCGTCCGGGCTAACGCATCTTAGCTATGCCAATTTCCGGGTCGGTGACCGCATGGTCTAACTCTTAAGGCGTCCAGCTCACAATAAGTTGAAATTACGATGATGGAGAGATTGAGGTTTGAATCTCAGCTGGGTGTAGTGAGGGTGGTTTTATATAAATATTTTCCCACACTCTTCCTACATGCAAAGTCATTTGATTTAAATGCTTCTTTTATCATCCCAACAAAAACATTAGCGCAATTAATAAATATATATTGTATATACTTTACAAACTCCATGGCATCAGCGCGTAATCGATTCATAACGAATGGACAGCTGTAATCCTGTTGGCGGAGATAGGGTCAACTTCTGCGGAAGGATGGTGTAATGTAGTTTGTACAACGAATAGTATCAGTTTTCTAGACCAGATTCGCTACTTTTTCATTCAAGTAGGTCATCATTTTTTCCTCGCGACGCCGAGTCGACTCCATTGCACACACACCTTTTCACATTTATTTATTTGCATTATTTAACTTGCACTTCCTAAACCGACTGATTATATCAGCACACGAGAATTTCTATGAGCGAGAGTGAAAGGGCCTAAGGTGTTTTTACATGCCACAATCTACTTGGGGACAACGGCTTTACTTCCTCTCCGAACGAAGTTGTGCTATGGAGTTTTATCGCTCAGTAAAAATCCGTCGACCCCGGCTGGGTTCGAGCCCATGAGCTTCACTCCTGAGGTGAGCACTTTATCCCAAGACCACCGAGATCAACCACTTCTTTACAGAAATTGTGAAAGCATCGGGGGTTGATCCCGGGACCTCTAGATCTGTAGCCTGGAACTCTGACCACTAGACCAAAGAGGTGGTCTTTAATGGGGTGTATTTTTCCTAAATGTTTTCTCTCCTTCTTTCCACGCAAATACGGGTACACTTCCTTTAAATTCTATTTTTATCATTTCTACCTCATTAGCTTAAGTGTACGGATAGTCCTTTTTTAATTCAGCACCCCGTCTTACTACCCGTTCGGGTTATACGCTTAAGTACTAATTACACTAATGGATTAGGAATTGTGAAGGTTGAATTTAGAGGAAGTGAACCCATATTTGTGTGGAGGGAGAGTGGGAAACCATTTAGTAAAAAACCACCCCTAGTTCACCTGACGGAGATTCTAACATCGATCTCCCCGTCATCGGCAGTCTAGCTCAACACGAATCTAGCGCGTTAGCTAACTACGCCACCGAGGCGGGTCGGATAGTCCTTACGGGTAATAAAATCGCAGAGTGCGTGAATATCTATTATAATAATAAAAGGAAGTGTTTGTCTGTGGGTGTGTTTGTTTGTGTGCGATGCCCAGCCAAATTTACGGTACGCAGAGATCTGAAATTTTTAACATAGGTGGATGGAAGGGGGTCCGAATGCACGTCAAAGCCGGATTTTTAAATTATTAATTAGCTTTCTAACTAGGCTATTTTTAACAAATTTTTGAAGAAAATTTTGTTAATCTGGTTTAGAATTACGTTTCAGAGATAACTGTGATAAAATATGCCGCATCCTCCACGGGAAAAAAAAAGTATTCGCAATAGACCTTAACTCTAAACTATTTGTGTGTGTGTGTGTGTGTGTGTGTAAGGGGGGGGGGAGACTTATAATTATTATACCACAGTGGGTCACGGACAACGCCGTGCGGGATTGCTAGTATAATATATGAATGCCCGTGACATTACGTGCATGATGTAACATTAGTCTATTGATCACATGTGACATGTTCCCTCCAGGGGTGGACTGGCAGGCTACGAGCGGTCCGGGACTATTAAGGCTGGCTCACACTGAAAACTGAACTTAGCTAAACAAGGCTAAGATTTGCTCTGATAACTGTTTAGAAAAATAGTGGACCATATATTTAAATGTGTTGGTTCACACAGAAAACTAAGCAACGCTCTGCCTTGTTATGATTCTTACCGATTGCTCGCCGGGCAATTTTTCAATCTTCATTCTTGACCCATCTTAAGTTGCGCATCCGCATAACGCAGCTTGAGCTACGTGTTAGACAGACGCAGGGCTGGATGGTTGAAAATAGCCGAAGAAGTATTGCAATTTTGTTTTCAGTTTGTTTCACGTGTATTTAAGTAATATTCTGTTTAGGTTTTATATTTAATAAGTGTTTTTATATTACAAGTCAAATCTCCACATCCTGCATTTTATTCATCTTCCAAAACAGTCGCTAATAGCAGTACTATCATCTGAGCTCAAACAAGACTTTTGGAGAATGCCATAACTTAACTTCGCTGGAGCAGACAAGAAAAAAAACATTGAGAACTTAGAAGGGAAAAGAGGAACCATATCTTAACTTAGCTATTAGTGTGAAATCAATCGGACAAAACCTTTGCACGGCATAGCACAACATAGCATAGCTTAGAGTTCTGTGTGAACCAGCTTTAAGGCATTTAATATATATAGCCCGCTTCTGAGGCCGAACCGTCTAAGGCGTCTCCCTCCTGTTAGACTGGCCTGCTGATGATGGGGAAATCGGGCTTCAAATCCCGGTTGGGTCTACTGAGAGCTTGGATTCCCACTGCCCTTCCACGCAAATGTGCGTATATTACCTCTAAAATTTATCCTTCCTCATGCCTACCCCATTCGAGTAACTATCATGTGTGCGTTTAACCTGAACAGATAGTAAGGAATGGTGATAAAAAGTATAGTCAATATAAATATGCAGTAGGATTTGGCAATTTGACATTGGTTAATTCGAAAAATTTAATAATTTGAACCCACCATGATTTCCCAAGAAATTTCTATTTAAATCAATTGTGAAAAATAACATTTAATGCGAATTTTAGGAGGAAATATTCGGATAATTCGAAGCCTATGGATAGTTATTTGTTTTCGAATGTGTACTCATTTCAAACCTAGCTTAACGATCATTATTGAATCCCCCTCCCCCCGATGAGCCGAGAATGTCAAATAAAGTTGGAATTAGTCTATTGACAAGTCTGCAATCTTAGTATACTAATTATTCCAAGGGTTTTGTAGTTTGTGGTTTAATTTTTCTTGTTTATTTCTGTGTGTTTTATTTAGTATATATAAAATATGTGTTATTAAATGTATTATATTTTGAAGTTATTGATTTATTGTTTACTAATTGCTTGGATACTTATAAAAATGTTTAATTTGAATTTTTTATATTTCAAATTTTTTAGATATCCCCTGGACTTTGAATTTAAAAAAATCTACTGTATATCTATATAATAATAGCCATGTGGTGTCTGTTTATCAGTTTTTCCAGAGTATTTCTTGAACTTCTTGATAATGTACATAGATAAAACCTCGCACACTTATAACTCAAGTGTTGTAATTACCTCCAAAATTATTAAAAACTAATTTTATTTTGCAGGATGGGTAGGGTCACCCAAGCGGAGATTCATATCACAATCACGTGGCTGGAGCTATAAGCGTTATAAATATAGTTTTAAGTTTATGGAGAGTGCCATCATTAATTTTGAAAAATCCAAAACTTAAAAAAAACAAGTCCCGATAACGATGGTATTGTAATTGCATACCAAAATACCACTAAGCTTTGTACGTTGAGGAGGTGAGGTGAAATATTTATGTCTTTGTTATTAGCAAATTTAATCCCGAGGAAATTTCAGCTACATTATCGATGACTACGTCACTATTCTATACACTTAAAATATTAGCTTCTACTTTATACTGACATGAGCAAAAATGCTTATAAATTGCTAAACAATATCTGGGAGTATATTTTTTAAATACATATTTAGGTTTGTAAAATTATTCTGCATCCACTAGATCTACTTGTGTGTATACCTATTACAAAGCTAGTACAGTCAGTATTCACAAACAGTCACCTATAAATTTGGCTTAAGAAATGGTTTATAAACAACACCAAGAAACAACAAACTATCAGTCTACACTTAAACCTAGCAATCCTAAAGGGAAGGGTTTTTATTTAGCCCAAACTTCAATATTTTATAATATTAATATAGTCATTTAAATTTGATTGAACTCAACTTCCATGTAGTTGTCTACAAGATTCTTATTTACCCATCCAAGCTATTTTTGTGTTGTATCGGTAAAGAGTTTGTCAACTAAAAATTAGGCCCTGCAAATATTTTTAGATACAAATAATTTACACCCCTACCCTCTTAATATGGCTGGAAATAATTTTCATATTATTTATGGCAACACTGTTTGTAGTTTAAAGTGGCAGTACTGAATTATTATGGGCAAGTGAACAAATATTTTTAATCCATACTAAAGGTAAATACAATTGTTATGGTATGCCCATATCATTATGAACCAAATAATGAGTCACATTCAAAATAAGGAAGAGTTTTTTAATGTTCATGTTCTTTTATCATTGCATTTTATTCTTTTGGTTAATTTTCATACAGTAAGTTAAAAAAGTAAAAAAATTAGAAAATGTTTGAAAAAAAGAAACAAGTTATCATAGTTATGCTTGAACAAATAAATATCTAAGATAAAAAAAGGTGAGCTCATATAG
>CABFWO010000766.1:48477-66859 GCA_902155825.1 Timema genevievae
ATAGGCCCCCCCCCCCCCGCCAACCCCCCTACTTTTAGTAGAACCTGAAACAAAATATAACATAGGATTGTTACTTTTTGTTAGGGTTAATGACTTCATAAATCTTCACAAATGTTGTATAGTCAAGTTATTTAACGTGATTTTCTTGAACCGAATGATTATGTCATCATACGAGAATTTCAATGAGCTAGCGCGAAATGGCTTACCAATTCGGCCGGGAAAGATATTTTTACATTCTTTCTAGGATTCTTCTACATGCCAAAATTGACACAGGACAGACGACTTTACTTCCCCCGCGAAGGAAGTTGTGAAATTGATTTTTATCACTCAATAAAAATCCGTTGACCCCGGCTGGATTTGAACCCATGAACATCAGATCCTGAGGCGAGCACTTCACTCCAAGAATACCGAGGTCGACTAAAATCTAATAGAAATAATCATTTTGGAATTGAATGAATAACTTTTGTAAAATCGTTGCTTGCTGAAGCTCAAATCAAACCGAACGACCTTTGTCCCTGTCCACCCCTGCCCTTCCCTCCCCCCTCTCCCTCACCATTCTTTAAGAACGCGTGGTTGGATTCAAATGCAAATGGCCGAGCTGTCGACGTGTGACGCGACGGGCCGAAAAGTCGGTGATACGTTTTTAAACTGCCTCTTCAAGTCGGGGACGACTCACACATGGGACGACCTTGTGAAAAATATAATTTAACGTATCGAACGCAACGTGACGGTATTGGTGAGTCTAAGCCAGGGGGGATCCCCCTCATCAAAATCACATTATATGTGTCTATCCATAAGAAAAAAAATCATGCGTCACTCCCCGTGCTATTGTATTTTTTTTTAAACAACTCATCGCTGTATTTTTAATGTGATGAAACTACGACCAAAAGGATTGATTCTAACTTTGAGCAGTATTTCAAAGAAGTGAGACTTAGTTTTAGAATAAAAGAAAAAGTCGCCTTAGAAGCGCAACCATACATTTTCCATCACCATAATATTTGTATAACCTACAGTTCAATTTTTCATAAAAAGGGCCCATTTTAAAATAAAAACTTTTTCCTTACGGCTAAGGGTTCGGCCAGACTGACAAGCGTGCGAGCGACTGGGTGGCCAGACTGGCGAGCGCGTGATTAGCAGATAACTCTCTATAGTTGTTGACGAGGAGGCTCCGAATCTTGGCTCAGTGAACTGAAGGTGGTTTTTAACAAGTAATTTATTGTTGTGGTTTTCCCATCCTCTCTCCACGCTAATGGTGATTCTTATTTGTAAAGGCATACTTTGATAATATTGAAGTATTTTAACATATCAGTTTTACATAATATACATATGAAATGAAAAAGTATATGCATATATATATGTATTTACATATATGTGTATATATATATGACATGAAAAAGTATATATATATATATATATATATATATGTAAAACTGATATGTTAAAATACTTCAATATTATCAAAGTAGGCCTTTACAAATAAGAATCACCATTAGCGTGGAGAGAGGATGAGAAAACCACAACAATAAATCACTTGTTAAAACCAGCCTCAGCTCACTGAGCCAAGATTCGGAGCCTCCTCGTCAACAACTATCGAGAGTTATCTGCTAATCACACGCTCACCCGCACGCTTGTTAGTCTGGCCGAACCCTAACATTGATAACATTTTATTATGTTATTAGTATTATTTTTGAAGTTATTGGTATTATTTATCAAGAATGACAGCTCCAGCACACAGGAATTAACGTGTTAATACATGAAAGTAGATCTAGTAAAGTTTCTATCTGTCAAATAGGGCCATTTATATGATAATTGGAGTGTATATCAGGGCTGACGAGACTGTAGCACGTGAGAAGACTAGCCCACGGTATTAACTGTTGTTCAAAGTTTCCTATAGCATTTTAATATAAATAGAACTGTAAAATAAAATTAGTATTTTAATATCTTTAATTCTATTTATTGGTCTTTTAATAAGGTCACTAAATCATGAATTTGGTTTCTTATAATGTAATTATTAAAGATAGAATGCGATTTCTAAATATTTCTTACTTAAGTAGTAAATTATTTTTCAAAAAATCGCCAAAATTGCTTTCCTAAGACTTATCAACTTTTGTGTTTTTCATCTCTGTAAAATAAATGTAATGGTGCATAATATTGAGTTATATTATATATATTTAGTAATTAATTAACGGTAGTTAAGGATTACATTAGTCCATTTTTTATCTCAAAATTTCTGAGGATACGCGAAAGAATTTCTCCGAACAATATCGTCATATTGGACATTTAATCTAAAAAATGTTTGCCAGACCTGGCCTATACGATAAACATTAAATGACAACTATTATTGAATCAAGCTAGGATTGTATATTTAGGAAAAACAAAATGAAATCAACATTAGTAATATTTCACGATATTATTAATATTATTAGGGTATTAATAGTATCTATTAAAAGGGATACTTGGCACACGATTTGACGTATGAATATATGAAAATATATTTAGTAACTTAAGTAACTGAAAATAACTACCAAACTTATTCCATTAATTTAAAATCAACTTTAACTTATTTATTGAATTGTATTGAGGTTAAACTTATAAATAAAAAACTTCAAAAAATACATTATTTTAATACAGTGATACCTCTTAAGAGTGTAGGCCTACACCTTACAGGATAAAAAATAAAGTCCCTTATTTGGGAAACTAATTCTAAGTTTTAAAAAAATCAGACTGCTTGAACACAACTTAATCTTTATAAATCTACTAGCTGGTGTACCATTTCTTCGCAAGGGGAATCTATAAACTAGTTTTGTTATTTTTAGTATATAAAATAAACCAAAGGGAATAGCAACAAAATTTTAAATTATATATTCAAATATTGACCCTTTATTGGTTTAGACTGTGATACAATACTTGCAAGTAGGCTGACCAATACAAAATGTCAAAATAGATATATATTCTAAACGTGTTTTAAAAGTTGACATTTATTTTGAAGATTAATTTATAGCTTCTCTAAACACAATATTTTGAATCCTTATCTGTTGGTGCTAGTAACAATGAAAGTGTGTCACAGCATAAATAATTGGTTATTAGGGTTGTAATTAAATGCAATCAAAAGAGTTTTAGCTTCTTTTTTTTACCACATTCACCCTGTTTACTCTTTTTACTCATTTTACCCTTTTTGAACTTTTTACACTTTTTTAATATTTTACTCTCTTTACCTAAAGAAATATCATTTCTACCATTTTTTCCTTTAATCCCCTATTCAACCCATTTACTCTTTTTACCCTTTTTAACCTTTCAACCCCATTTACTCTTTTTACCCAGTTAAACTTTTACCCATTTACTCTTTCCTTCCCTTTACAGCCCTTTCGCGTCTTTTTAATATTTTTATCTACTTCCAGAACTTTTTACCTTAATACCCTTTTTATGATTTACTTTTTGCCCTCTTTACAGTTTTTACCCTTTTTACTATTTTCGCTCAACTGTACTCTTTTATTGCTCTTTTTGACATTTTGGTAATTTATGGACTTTTTTGCCTCTTTAGTCCTATTGTCCTTTTTGACTAAATTTACTTCTTACCATTTTAACTATATTATTATATGCATTTTTTTACCCTCTTTACTTTAAAGTAATAACCGTTTTGCCCCTTTTTTCCTTAATAACCTATTAACCATTTTTACCCTTTTTACCAGGTCTTTACCATTTCCACCCCGTTTAAGCTTTTTATCCGTTAACCTTTTACCATTTATTACCATTTATTACCCCTTTTGCAAGATTTTTTATATTTTTACATTTTTATTTATTTTACCCTTATTAACCGTTACACCCTTTTAATTTTTTTTATAGTTTATTTTTGCCCTTTTTACAATTTTTGCCCTTTTAGTCTTAATGATCTTGTGATTAGCTTTACTTTTTACCCTTAATACCCTTTTACCCCTATTGGCTCTTTTTTGTAGTTTTAATCTTTCTACCATTTTATTTTACCCCTTTTAACCTTTATACATTTTCATCTTTTATGATTTACTTCTTTCCCTTTATACCATTGTTACCCTGCTTTCAATTTTCATATTTTTTATCTGCTTCAGAATTAATAGCTATCCCCTCCCAATGTAATCTTTTCCAGCTTAGTCGCAGTACCTTACCAGGAATTTGTATTTTCGGCCTACAACCATACAAGAAAAGAGGACATGGGCGCCCATAAATGGGTGGTAAGGGGGTTTCATCCTCCTTATCACTCTGCAATATATTTACTGTTGCTTTATTAATATATTTATGAAAAAATCAAAATGATGTATTTGGGATTTGGCTGCAATTGTCTACAAACAACTTTGAGTCATCAAAATCCGTGCTAACAGAGATGAAAATTATAATATGTAGATTTCCTCTCATTTCCTCTTCATCAGTTTTCTTTTCATTTCATTCTGTTCAATAAACTTGTGAACAATATAATGTTTCTTTTCAATTGGTTCAGTTATAGCTCCCATTTTTTTTTTGTTATTTTTTCAGAAACTTTTTTTTTCTTTCGAAAACTAGCTTATGAAACTCATAGTTAAAAATCATGTTCAGATGCACTAAAATTCCCCCCCAAAAGGTTAAATACTTGAAATTTTTTTCCCGAGGAGGGCGCTCCCCGGAAGATGGGACTCCAATCCACCTCTCATTTGGAAAACTTTCATGGGTGTCCTTGAAAGAGGATACAAAGTTCATTGACATCTTCTCAGTCCAACAACTGTGTAGTTAAAACATTTATACTTGAGCATTTATGCATTTATAAAAATCGATGGTATTTAAAAATACACTTATTAAACATGTCTGCCTTAAAATTACTCAAAAATGCCTAAAAAACTATGCAAACCAAGAAAATATTAACTTAAATCCCAAAATGGCATATAAAATATACATTTCTACAACAAGAGGATCATGACCAAAGTTTATGTATGTAAATATTTATTGTATGTGACGAACAAAAAAAAAGACATGTCATCACAATCTGGGCCCTGGTTATTACTATAAAAATGGCAAAAATACTGGTTTTAAATCTGCTTGCCTTCCATCCCACCTTAATAGAAGCGTCCTTATTGAAGGATACCGCTTTCAAAACGATTCCAACATGCTTACGCACGATTTTTAACGGAATACATTTCACGCCTCTCCAAGCATTCCCAATATCTCATTTACTATGCAGAATGTCAACTTTATGAAGTGATCATTCAATACGTATTTCTGTTCGTCATTGATTAATTTTGGAAATGCACATCTGCCCAAAGAGGGTAGGAATTCGTAGGAACTGGGGCGCTGTGAAAGGATTATTAAATTTCCCTTCGATATTTAAAAGTCATTCCTTGATTTAACACCTGCTCCTATAAGCCCACATTATAATATAATAGTAGTTATTATGATTTTATCCATAAATTGAATCTCTAACAGAACGTCTTGACCTGTCATTGACCCTATAACGTTATTTATTTGGCCAAAATGAAATTGCTGCAATAATAAAAAAAAATAGCAATACAACTATACTGGTTTTTAATATATTCTTGAAAATGTAATCCATGTGACGTTCGGACAACTCTACTTTTTATAAAATACGTGAAACTATTAAAGGACCACACCAACACCGATAAGTAAAAATTGTCCTGGATGATTTAGAGAATCATTCGAGAACAATCCAGGCAGTACCCTCTGGCATATTTTGGGAGAAGTCAAGTATTGACAACTTGACAATATGTAGGCCTATATTTAATATTGATACTGCGCATACTTTCTAAAGCCCGTTAAACGACGATATAGTAAACATCAAAAACTACTGGGGTAGTTACAGTCCAATTTTCATAGAAAGGGCCTGACAGCTAGAAACATTACTGAGTCTACTTTCAACTATTCACAAGTTATGTGATGTATTCTGATGCTTTCAATTTTGATATATGCTATAAAATATTATATTATTATAGGTATTTAACATGCACTTTTTGAACTGACTGATTCTGTCAGCACACGACTATAAACTAACTTAAATCTAGAACAGACACGACACCCAACCGCATATTTCACCAATGATACATTTTTCGGTCATACCAGGAATCGCACCCGAAACCCTTAGCTCAGTAGGCAGTCACAGTACAAAGTGAGCTAAGGTATTGGACTAAATATTAATGAAATAATTGTAAAAAAATATCAATGTTGGTAGAAAACAATATGTTTGCATTTTCTAGAATACTCATGTGAAAATTGGACTGTATTTTTCACTTAACAGCAGTGAGATTGGGATTAATTTAGTGTTTTTTTTAAATTTTAAAGTAATTTTGTTATTTTATAAAATGCGATAGAACTGTTTCCCTCTTCTCAATTTCACTGTTTTCTAAAGTAGAATACATAAAACCGAACCACAATTCAACGTCTGATTCGTTTAACACCGCTATTCTCTCAGTAGACTAGACTGCCGATGACGGGGAAATCAAGGTTCGAGTCTCGGTTAGGTGTGTTGAGGGAGATTTTCCAAAATATTCCACCCTCCCTCCACGAAAATGTGGGGACATTTTCTGTAAATATAATCTTCCTAATCCCTAAAACCATTAGTGTAATTAGTACATAAGCGTATAACCTGAACAGCTAGTAAGACGAGGTGCTAAAAAAACACATAAAATAAAGTCTGGTTTTAGCTGTACTACCTGCCTCAGGTGTTGCCACTGGGGTGGTACTGGCTCTTAAGGTAAGGTTAAGATCATGGTACAGTCCATAGCAGGTGTTTACAACTTAAAATCACTCTAGGTGCACAATTGAATCCACGAGTCTATTGGCGGGCCCGCATCACAATCGACTAATTTTTCTTATCAAGCTATGCGAAAACGAGAACAGGTATTTAATTCAGAATGAAATAATAAGTGATAATTTAAACATCTTTAGTTACATACTAAACAAGTTTTCCGATTAAAACATTCTGTCTTTGATACGTTAATATAATGCAGCATATGTAAGGGAGAAATTAAACATAAAAAACATTCGGAACTTTAGTGTATTTTCCCCCACTCAAGTCAAAACTTTCCGTTTCTCGGCTAAAAACATAATTTATTATTACTATACTAGTTTCAGAGCTTGGCAATTTTTCGTCTAGCTGGAAGTTGTACAAGCATGACGTAACCAAACCAGCCACTATGAGCAGTTACTTACACTTATAGACCTGATTGAAAACAATAATCAGTATTGTTGTATTGCGCTGTGCACACTTACCAGCAAACTAAAAGAAAAGGAGAGCCTTTTTGGGGACATAAATACCCCAAGCTATGTCCATAGAAGGAAGAATATCCCGGATGTAGTTGGAAGCACTGCTCGGGGGAAGGGTGGCCCCTAAGTAATCAACATTCTTGTAGTTTTTGAGTCGAGACACAATAGGCGTGATGTGAGTTTTCGCGAGTGGTATTGAAGGAACATTTAAGTTAGATAAACGGACTGTTGAGACTGATAAGTGATAGTATATTGACAGTGACTGGTGACAGTTTTTGAATATCTCTAAAACTCAACTTGTAAACCAACATCACACTCTTTACATTACAGCTATGATCCAGCTAAAATAATCCATCCAAATAATTGGGGTGTGCGAAGGCCACTTTTTAAATGCGAAGCGAAGTTGAAGTGAATCTTGAAACTTGCGAAGAAAAGTCGAAGTCGAAGTTGAAGCTACCTAGGGGATTTTTGTTGTTGTCACTTAAAGCTACTTTTAATTTTTAAATTAATTATTTTTCTAGATCTTGTCAGTAACAAGGGCCAGGAAAATTTCCTTATTTGTTACCTAAGGACTATATTAATAATTAATGTACACAGGCTTACTGATTAGCTTAGTAGCTTATCAATTAAGTTTTAATTTTTACTTACATCGTGGAGCTTATAATATTATTTAGCAAACTTTACACATGCATGTCTTTTTATCTGCATTTCTCTGATAATAATAATAATAAATTAAGTTCTGTTTTTGTTTCCTACTTTCCGTATCAGTTATTTTGAATAATAAAGAAAATGTGAAGTCAAGAAGCTATGAAAAACTTCTGTGTCAAAATTCCCTTGTAAATTTGTCACAGATAATTCCAAAGAGATAGAATATTAAGGACCAAACATTAAACGCGAGCTCCGATGATAGTACAACTAAAGCACTTTCTCTGCTTCATACCAGTGACCATGGTGTTATTTCTTTATAGGTATTTTTATTTTTTACAAAATTATGTTGGCGATAGTGAACATAATATATTAACATTTACTTACTCGTTTTTGATCCATGCTTACGCTGTGTTAGTTAAATTACTAGTCAGTATTAAAATTCTGTTTAGTAACGGTTTTAAAATTATCAAATATTGAAAAAGGTAATATTTAGTAAGATAAAATTAAATCGTTTGATAATTTATCGAAGTTTTATCCTTCCTTCAAAATTTTTCGAATATGCGAAGGTTATTGTAGTTGTCGAAGTTGAAGCCGAAGGAGATTTGAACTTCGACTTTTCGAAGCTTCGCACACCATTACCAAATAAATTACCATTCGTGACCCCAACAAACGTTTATCACTACTCAACTCCAACCTAGTAAGCCACCCTAATATTTGCCCACGAGGTATGGGTGGATAGCTACAGTAGATTACTTTTTCAAGAAACTTCGTGAGCCGCATAAAAAGACAATACGGGCCAGTTGTAAGCCTATTGACCTATTGTGTCGGTCCATCATTTAATTTTTTCTCGTAATTTCTGTCTGAATCTATTAGAATTTGCGCTCGGGTATCACCATCAAGAAAAAGATTGTGTATTGTTTACTAGGCACAATATTTTAAGTCACTAATAGATTCATTACTAGACTGTAGCGTGTAAGATATCAACTCTTGGAATTATAAATTCCCTTAGTATTCAACAACAATTAACATTTTCTGAAACATTTAAAGAGAAAACTGAACTTTCTGAGAGACAAATAATGTACGGGAATACCTCTCAGCATTCTCTGTTTCCCTAATGGTTTAAAAATCGTACTCTTAATTTTTTGAGGCACTGATGATAAGATATCAAACAAATGTTGATGTGATTAGAATACGGGACATTTGAATAAAGTGTAGTCGCTAGTAAGTATTTCAAAATTATAATGATAGTTTTGAGGTAGCTCTAATCTCGCCAACAAAATAAGTATCAGGCCTTTTAAGTTAACCCATGGTCATTTCCAAGTAAAAATCGGCATTAACTTAATTTACTATAAAATGATAATTTCCATAACACTATTTAAATCAAGAGTGCCAACTTCCTTAAGGTAAAAAAAATCCTCACACTGTGCTTTTTCTTTTGAAAAAACTTCAAAACCGCAAACAGAATCTTCAATAAACTTATATTTTTCTGAATACATCACCGTACTTGTTCAAGAAAGGCTACGCTTAGGGCTGAGAATATAAAGCGCATTGGAATTACAACGGTTCTTAGATGCACAGCATGCAGGACGTGAACTGTTGTAATTAGAATCAACTTAATATTCTCAGCCCTTAATATTTTATACTCCTCACCTTAGGTCTCGGCCAGACTGGGGGGCCAAACTGGCGAGTGCGTGATTAGCAGATAGCTCTCGATAGTTGTTGACGATAAGGGAAAGGTTCCAATCTTGCTTCAGTGAACTGTGGGTGGTTTTTGACAAGTAATTTATTGTTGTAGTTTTACCATCCTCTCTCCACGCTAATAGTGATTCTTATTTGTAAAGGCATACTTTGATTATAACATTGGAAGTATTTTAGCATATCACTCTTACATGTATATTTCTATATATCTATGGTTTATGGTTCTACCAATTAAATTAGGCCGTTAGTAGAACGTGTGATAATTGCTAAACCTATCGATAATTATAAAAAAGTTGAATACTATGTCAAATTTAGAAGATTTCCTAGCACTCAATGAATACAATAATATTACCTAGCGCCTGTAAACTAGACTCTTCCGGCTCAAGCGCGTGCGCTCGGTCGCTCCAGTCTGACCACCTCTCATTACAACCAAAGTGTTATATTTTACTTTTTAGTCGCTCACGCGCTTGATCGCTCGCCGAGTCTGGCCGTACCCTTAGTCAAAGAACTGTAGAAAATTGTATGAAACTTCATTGAAAAAAACCAACACATTTAATATTTTCATAAATATGTTTTATTGTATTCATTTCAAATTATAAGGCTTTTAATGATGTAAACAATGTAAAGTATTTTTTCAAAATCATTTTAACGTGGATTATATTTTCAAACAAACTACAATTTAAATATCTCTGGTTCGGCTCATTAATCATTCTCTAGATGCGTGTGTTACTTATTCGTGGGCGCTAGACTATATGGTCATGTGTTCGGGCACCAGATAGGGTACGTCTACTACCTAACGTTTATGATAAGGTTCTTGTTGCATATGAATTAATATAAATAAGAAATAAGAATTATATTCATTAATAAATTGATTTATGATTACTGAGATACGGAATTGTGATTTAAATATTAATTATATTAACCTTTCTTTACATGGTTATGGTAAAAACTGAAATGGTGGGCTTACTGGAATAAATAAGTCACCTCCTTAATTTCTGACTGCCTAAAAGCGAGTGCCTTCTCAGACTAAGCTGAGGAAACTTTTAAGAAAAACTACCTCAATACACCTGGCCAGGATTCGAGCTCCAACCTCCCCATCTCTAACAAAACAGATACAACCGATGATACTGATGAATTTATCTATGTAATAACTCCCTCTCATTAAACTCTATATCTTTTAGGTCCATTATAACTTTATCCTTCCATCTGCGTCTAAGTCTACCCAATGGTTTCTTTTCATTGGGTTAAAATAATATTTGGAAAAACTAAAAGTACACACCCCTTTTGTTGATTTTTTGAGTGTCTATAACCACACTTTTGAAGAAAAAAACCTACTTCAGCTTATCCATTTGGGATGAATTTCAATAGGTCTATATTTTTATAATAAACAAAGCGAATACAAAAAAGTTTGGGCTCAATTTATTGCAAATTGTTATCTTTGGAATGTCGATACAGCCTACAGATTGATGGACAACAACACTGGATAAATTTCTTTTACGATCTTTGACTTCAAAATGAAGTTCAAACAATACCAAATTTTGTATAAATGTACATCTAAGGCTTCTCTTTCAGAGTTCAGAGTTTCAGAATGTTAGGAGTTTACAATTTATTGCCAACCATGCTTAAAATTCACAAAGTTGTAAAAATATGCTAAATTTTTGAATCAAAGGTGAAACATTGTTAGTTATGTTAGGCCCTATACGGCATTGATCTAGAGAGGTGGACGTGGTATTCTAGCGAGACGGACGCAAGCATGGCATCTATTATAGATGAGGGATAGACCCTCATCCTGGTTGTGTAATCGCTAGCTTGTCATATCAAAGAGTGTCGGAGTACATATGGCTCGGTTCCCAACCCAAACAAAACACTTCCATCAGGGTGTCAGGAGGGGGTGGGGGTTGTAGAACCGTCACGTACGAGCGACAACACCCTCCTCCCTTTTCCAAAAGACCCGCGTGTTGACACAGCGAGTCGCGACGTCAATTAGCGACTACAAGGATCGCCTGGAGAGGGATTTGTTGCCCTACCCCCACTCTTCTCTCACTCTCTTCACCAAGAAAGGGAAGAAGGATCCAGAATCAGAAGGAGGAAAGATGGAAATACCAGATTCTAATTGTTTGTTTATGAAAAATCGTAATTTAATGGTTCGAAACTTGACCATACATCTCGTGTTGATAGCTCGAATCTATTGGCTTTTCTTTTGTTGTATAAACGTTCCATTTTGTTAATGAATTTAGCAGTTATTGGTTGGACGTTTTAAAAAGGTAAATTGAACTGAAGGACATGTAGCAATAATGTGATAGTGATAAAACCACTATTATAGTAGTGATGTAGGGCAGAAGAAAAAAGGTCAGTGTTTTTGCAGTTCTTAAAGCAAAACTTTTTTTGTTGACAAAATAAACATTGCTTAATTAGAAACAAAGAGTTTAATTTTTTTCACATGGTTATTTCACCAGTTGATGAATATCTGTCATGAGCATAGTGACATTAGATGACAACACTTTTTAAATGAAGAGAAAAAGTTGTCATTGAATTCCAGGACACCCTTGACAGATATTAAACAACTGGTGATATCACCATGTGAAGAAAACTAAACTTTATCTTTCTACTGAATCAAAATTTAATTTCTTTTGAGTAGAAAATTGTTTTGCTATAAAAACTGCAAAAAACACTGGCCTCACATACTAGTTTCAAGCGTAAAGACGGACCGTGTAGAGACTGTTAGTTCGCGCAAACCATGGTTTATGCAAGCCAAAAGCGCGGCCTGTGTGATTTGGAGATCTGCTCGAAAATATACTAACACAAACTAGAACTGTTCAGTTAAGACGGAGCGTCACTACAATCATCTGCTACTGCTAGAAATCCCCGTTGATGAAATGTCAGTCTTGAGTGAAGAAGGGCTTTGTTTATGTTCATTCTGTTAATTGGTTTGTAAAAGAATAAAAAGAAACATAATAAAAAGGATAAAATTAAAAGTAGTAGATGGTGTAAGCCATACTTAAAAGAGAACGTTACTCACACATCAATTTATTAAATGAAATAAGAACTGACCTGAATGATTAGAGAAACTATCTTTTGGAGAATGAAGATACGTTGAATTACTATCAATAGTGATTCCACTGTTACATACATTTATAGTTTTAAATTGTTTAACACGATCAGAAAACTCCAAGCGCTTGGCCAAGACTGCATGTGCTTGGCTGACCGTATAGGGGGCCTTCTACAGTTGTTAGGGACTATTTAATTGTGTTTATATATTTCCTTACATAGAAAAGCAAATATTTGTATTGATTTATGTAAGTTCAAAGTTTGTATCAATTTAATGTAGAAGATTAGTTAATTTTGCTCATGAATTATTGATTTTGTAAAACATTGAAACCCACTCCGGTGGCCACGGGGTCTAACGCTATTCTCGCTGTAGACTAGACTGCCGATGACGGGAAGATCAAGGTTCGAATCTTGGTCGGGTATACTGAGGGTGATTTTTCTAAAATAGTTTTACACTCTCCTTCCACGCAAATACAGGTACACTTCCTATAAATATAACCTTTCTAATCCCTAAAACCATTGTTGTAATTAATAAATAAGCATATGATCCAAATGGGTGGTAAGACGTGGTGCTTAAATAAACCCTTTATATATTATTGTCTCAGAATTACTATTTTGGGGCTAGACCATTGTCATCCCAAACTCTTAAATTAATAGACTGAAACTTTGAAATTTTACTAAAAAAATTTTAAAATTTAAACTCGCTGTATAAATCTTCACACTCTAAAAATAAATTCCTAAAAAAAAAGTGATTGTCTCAGTTAATTTGAATTAGGTTTGTTTTGTGTTTGATCTTGCAACTTTCTAATATTGACTACAAGCTGCAAGCTCCTGGCGTTACCCAGGTAAGTTAATGGTTTTATTGCATTTATTTGGTTTTGATTTTATATTCTCACATACAAAGTTTCATAATTTAGAGCTATTGGCTACTTACTGTAATTGAGGTCACGTTAGGTTTGCAATATGTTGTCGCATGCTAAAGTTAACAAAAAAAAGCCCTAGATGCAAAAACCTAAAATTTTATAAAATGCGTGTAAGTTTTTTCAAAGGTTCAGATTTGTATTCCTCTTGATTTTGGAGCTACCAGAAACGCCGGTCAAGTGGTTTTAGGCGTTAGGTTCATTACATATGTTTTAAAAATATTTAAGGACTATACTTATGCCTATGCCAATTTGCTTTTTAGCTATCGTGGTTTTATAGCTACATAGCTGACTCACACACTCAAATCACCTTATATATTTCTTCTTCTTCTTAATTCAAAAAGCTGAAGGTTTATTTGATGTGATTACTATCCATCCGGAGCTGGGCATATACTCGGCCCTTCGGCTGGTTATGCTACCTACACCATCTGGTAGAAATCCCATGTACTAGGGGAGTTCAGGAAGTGTGCTGGTTCTCCGTTGCCTTCCACAGTAAATTTCTATGAGCGAACGTGAAAGGGCCTGTCAATTTTGCCAGGAAAGGTATTTTAACATACTTTCTAGGGTTCTTTTATATGCCACAATCGACATGGGACCGACGGCTTTACTTCCCCTCAGAAGGAAGTTGTACTACGGATTTTTATTGTTCAAGAAAAATCCGTTGAATCCAGCTGGGTCTGTACCTACGAACATCGGGTTAGCACTTTAGCCCAAGACCACCGAGATTGACACATTTTACTAATATGATTTATTCCAATTAACTAAATTTGAGTGTTTAATTTTAGTTACAACTTTTTAACATTTGTATCGAAACAATTTGACGTATTTATGTTTTTAGGGAACAAGTTACATAAGTAACTCGACAACATATAGAACTTCTATGTAAGAACATAAGGCACGCAATCAAACAAGCCTTTCTCAACCTGATTCAACTATTTAGTCTCTACACCGGTGGTCACGTGTTCTAGGATGTCGACATATTATTGACTGGTTCACTAGCTACAAGGAGGCTTGAATTCGAACCTCGGTCATGTGCACTGAGGTTTTACCCTAACTCGTTTCCCTCTACTGAAATGCGGGTACAATTCCTCTAAAATTCTAACCTCCTCATCTTTACAGTATCCATGTAAGTATGTGGGCAGCCCGGACAGTTATTGAGATCCAGTGCACATGGCCAAGACGAAAATGTGATTATTATTTAAAAAATTTACATTCATATTAAGAATAAATATTACAGTGAGTGCATCGCACAGACTTTATTACTTCTTTGAGTTACCTGAAAATTGAGATATTTACTTAAAACTTGTAAGATTTGTGAAAGGGAATAATGAACATTGTTGCAAAGCCATAGTGAACTAAATGGTACGGAATTCCGCACGGACTTTCTCGCTCTATTATTTAAAAATAGAGATATTCACTCAAAGCTCGTAATATATGTGAAACGAAATAATATACACTAGCAAGTCCAAGCATATATTGCACTATATTTATGCAAGACTTTTTTTGAGTCCCGGTTTTAAATTTTATAATTTTATTTAAAAAGAATTAATGTTCTCATTTTTATGTTTAGACTGATAAAAAAGATCAATATTGTGTCCACAAGGGTCAACACTTCATATTAAAATTTTGACTTCCGTTTAAAATTTTCGACATTTTATTAGGTGTTGCACATCTTCAATTCATCGTATTGCTAAAATTCCTCATTTATACATTTTTACCAATAAAAAAAGGTAAATATTGACTATTGAGTCTAAAATGAAGAGATTGTACAAACATTTCTCCTAAGAGGTTTAAGGATAAATAACATAAACTTTTTGAGAGACTTACTTATATTTAATGACTCTATGGCATTGGAGAATTATTGCGTTAAAACTTAAGTATTATCTCTTTACAACTAAAGCTTACAAAATTGAATTGATATATTGGACAATATCTCAGAAACTGTTGGTTTTAAAAAAATATTTAATATAAAAGAAATATTTGCGTATAACTTGAAAGTTATTGGTTTTATAAAAATATGCTTCGAATAAAATATTTGTATTATATATAGATCTACATATTTGTACTGATAAGTAATTTCATATCTCAAATAGTTTCGGAGATATGATAAAAATGATAATTTACGCATCAGACCGGAGCCCTTAAAATCATTTTGCCGAAATATTGAGGTAGCCATATTGTTTGGAATATGTATAAATGTTTAGAAATGAAATTTAATCAAAATCGTTTGAGCCGATTTTGAGAACATCGACTTTTACCCTTTTTGCCCTTCAGTAAACTACCCTTAATTTTAGGGATAGATATTCAATTCCAAAAAGTCCTTGGGTCAACCCTATGAATACCCTAGATACCAAGTTTTAGCCCGATCGGTAAAATAGTTTAGGCTCTAGTTGGAGGTACAGACAGACAGAGAGACAGACAGACAAACAGACAGATGGAAATCAAAAACAATTTTTTCGGATTCGGGGGGTTATGAAACGTCGAGATGCATCAATCTCTAGTTAATTTACGAGAAAGTAAAAAAAAATGTATAAATGAAATAATATTCACTTTTACAGAAACTTTGAGAAAAGAGGAACATCTTTGTCCACCAAAGAGCTAAAAATATTTCACATTTTAAAAGACAATCAGTTAAAAGTATTTTTTTCTTATAGCTCAAAAACCATTGGTTCTACTGTATTTAATATATTTCAGATAAAACCTTAATTTATAATAGTGATACAGCTTTGTATTCATAAGTTATTTCATATATGAAATGGTTGAGGAGATAAGATAAAAATTGGAGATATCCAATTATGTAAGTAAAGTACATCCCTCATTTTCACGGAAAAACTAGATGTTTTATTTTGTTTGTTGTGTTAAACAGGGCCTAGATATTAATTTTAATCAAAATTATTTTAGAGTAGTTTTCTAGAATATCGACTTTTTTTTAAATCTTCTTCCCCTTAAGTATTTCTAGGGTTAGAAATCCACTTTCAAAATAATTTTGGAGAACCAAAGGAAAAACCAAGTTTTAGCCCGATCGGTAAAATGTTTCCACTCTAGGCTGATATACGGACACACAGACAGACAGACAGAAAAAGAGCACCGCAAAATGAAACGCCAACATCTATAAACATAACAAGTTGGATTTTTTTGATGACTGCAATATTTCTCTCTCCGAGGGGTCAAGAGAAAGTGAAAGTTTTTGTGTACCTATCATAAATATGAGTGAAATGTCTTCCCTAAAATTAAAAATAAAGATATTTGAATCTCTTTTAACCCACCTACGAGTAAAGTAATAAGAAGACCTATTAAGGGTTTAAAAACGTCAAAGAACCTTCCAAGAATCATACTTCATTAATTAATATTTCATGAGTCATGTCCGTCATATTCTTTCTGACTTGAGAGACCAACCATTGGAAATTGTTTGACTTATTCAATAGCTGTGGAAAAACAAAAGAGTTTTAGTTAATAAATGAATCGAAAGTCGATGTCAAAAACTCGAAAGATCTACTAAAATATTAGGTAAGAGATCATCATTAAAATTTCAGTACAAGCGCCTTGTGCTCAAAGCGTCTAAAACAGATCAATATGACAATTAGTAGCTCGTAACTCAGGCAGGTAATACAGCTATAGGTAGACATCGCACTGTTGTGTGGTTTTCTGTATTCTATCATATAAAACAGTGAAATTAATACCAATAAAATTGTTCTAATAAATTTAAATAAATCGTACGACACAGTCGTACAAGTGTTCTTATATAATCTTTTATAACGTGGAACAACATTTTCAAAAATAGGTTTTTAAGTTAACTAACCCTAAGGTTGGATGGTAGGGATTGCAAATTAAAGGCAGTATTTTTTTGCAGTTTTTATACCAAAACTTTTTTTTGTCAAATTAAATCAAAATTTTGTTTTCCATTAGAAGCACGGAATTTAATTTTCTTAAGATTGTAATATCAATAGTTCCTGAGTCTCTCTCAAAGGTGTTTCCAGAATTTGATGGGAACTTATTATCTTAATTTAAAAATGTTTCTCATAAAATGCTAATATATATATATATATAAAAAAGTATTATTTGCATATATATATATATGCAAGTTTTTTTAAGACCTGTTCGGATTACCATCTGTATAAAATTAAGCTCTAGGTTTCTAATGGAGAAAAATTCGATTTATTTTGGATACAAAACAATTTATTATGAAAACTTCAAAAACATTGCCATTTTGTCGCGCCACCTACACTCCCACCATAAGCAAGGAAGTGCTCCTTAACCCGATCAACCAAGTCATTGGGCCAGTTTCATAGTCAAACTTAGTGAGCCTAAAGTGCGAGTCGATACTAAGTACAGGACGACACCTACCTAGACCAAAATGGAATGGGCCAGTTTCGCATATGAAACTAGCCCATTCCATTCAATTTCAGGTAGATGTCGTCCTGTATTTAATATCGACTCGCACTTTAGGCTCACTAAGTTTGACTATGAAACTGGCCCATTATGTCGCTGGATCCTTCTCGTTTTATTAGCAGTAGTAGCTAAGTAGAGAATACTATTCTATGTGTCATTTTCTTAGTAAGAGTTTAAACCTCAAGTGTGGCGCTATACTAGACACAATACGATACCTACCAAAACTAGAATATAGTGGGCTAGTTTCACATATGAAGTTAGTCCATTCCATTCTGGTCTAGGTAGGTGTCATCCTGTATTTAGAATAGCTCTGCACTTGAGGCGTACTAAGTCTGACTATGAAACTGGCCCATTCCACTCTGGTCTAGGTAGGTATCATCCTGTATTTAGAATAGCTCTGCACTTGAGGCGTACTAAGTCTGACTATGAAACTGGCCCATTCCACTCTGGTCTAGGTAGGT
>CABFWO010000766.1:68359-95210 GCA_902155825.1 Timema genevievae
GTGTATTAATCACAACTTGTGAATGTGAGGAATGCCAGGCCTCCACCGTGGTTCGGATTCCACGTTAAACTGTAGGTCCTCCATTTCATCTCACAATCACCCTACCATTGCACATTAGCGTAAGTGCGTATAACCCGAACGGGTAGTAAGACGCGGTGCTAATAATAATAATAATAATAATAATAATAATAATAATAATAATAATAATAATAATAATAATAATAATAATAATACAGTAAAAACATTTTCTTTTCCCTCCTAGGAATAATCTCTATATGTATCTTACCCTGTCTCGTCATTATGTCCTCCTCCCCCTACTTTATCGCGAAGTAGTTGTCGCCACCTGTGTTTCCGAGTGACGTCACGGTTCAATTGTAGTTCGCAACCTGGCCGCGGTTATCAGATGAGGGCGGGGCTGAAACCCGTGTAATGACTCGTGAGGTTCTCAGACCGTGACCCTCTAACCACCCCCTATCCGACCCTCTAGAACCTGATTGCGCCCTTGGACCATCTGTTTTGCAGGTCAGGCATGTCAAGCGGTCACCGCCACCCTTTTACAACCTAACAGGTGCTGGAAGTAAAGGTTCGATTCCAATCTCTGCCTTATACTTTGATACACTAATATTTATACTATAAAAACTGAATTATTAACGACGTTATCTACTTGATGATTTCAAAGCTATTTTGCGAATCGGATTGCGTCCAAGCATGACGCACCTAATCATTATAAGCACTATTACACTTAGATGCCAATTTACGAAATAGAGAGAGAGAGGGAAGAATATGAGAAGTTCACCCAACTATAACTCTTGTTTATCTACTGATAAAATTTCTCCTCTTACTCTGACGAGTTTCTAATCACTATACTATATGTGCCTTGAAGACATTGACTCGCTTTTTAAAATCACCTTTATCTTGTTTCTTATTCTAGATAGACATACGCTATCACGGACTCTTTTAAACTACATCCCGGAAGGAATATTCCTACAGGCCATTTTTGTGACCAAACCAAATAGTCTAAGTTTTGGGTGATTTATAAAAAAAAATCCTTACAAAAAAAAAACTACTTCAAAATAAAAATAGTATGTTGGTGACACTGTAGGACTATTTCTAGAATTATTCAACGCTATATTCTTAAAAATCGCTAAATAAAACGTAAATTCACTAACATGAGAAATCCTATCTTGGCCTGTCGTGACATTACAATTAGGCAACGTCATTAAGTTTAGATTTTGGAAAGAAAGTTATCAGGAAAAAAAAATTACTGTTCTTAGCTTTAAATGGCTGCGCTCTGTGGGGTAAAGCTAGAGTCCTTCAACACGGATAGCGCTAAATGCCCTCAAGGTGTTATTTTATTAAAAAAAAAAGCTAATTTTAAACATAGTTTCATTTGAAAGAAGTTAACAAATATTCATGTCGAGTCAATCGGCCAGCTTCCACAGACCTATTTGTTGTCTTCTTGTGTATTATTATGGGCCTTATATGTTGCCTTCTTTTGAACTACAGATCTATATGTCGTCTTCTCTCAAACTACAGACCTATTTGTCGTCTTCTCTCGAACTACAGACCTATTTGTCGTCTTCTTTTGG
This sequence comes from Timema genevievae, assembly GCA_902155825.1. Taxonomy (NCBI): domain Eukaryota; kingdom Metazoa; phylum Arthropoda; class Insecta; order Phasmatodea; family Timematidae; genus Timema; species Timema genevievae. The sequence goes on from CABFWO010000766.1 coordinate 69,949, forward strand.
ACTACAGACCTATGTGTTACCTTCTTTTGAACTACAGACCTATGTGTTGTATTCTCTCGAACTACAGACCTATTTGTTGTCTTTTTGAAAGATCACTGCTCTTTTATCCCTCAACAAAACCAAGAGTTATAATGGCGTTCTTTTTTCAGTGTCAAATAAACGTTACATTTGACGCCACGTGTTTGACCGCCGCCACAAGATGAGGCCGGGAGCTGCTCGAATAAGTATTTGAACAAACCTCCAATCTTCTGTTCCCTGTCAGTTAAGACTAGAAGCGGCTTTGTAGTGACAAGGACCTAAGTGACAAACACATTCAATTCGATACTAACCACATCGGTGGACATGCGGAATAAATGGACATATTCATCTAACTTGCTTTGCCAGTGGCAGGGAGATAGGGTTTCGAACCCAGGCTGGGTGAACTGAGGATTGTTCTCCTAAATATCTCCCTATGCTCCCTACAAGTAAACGTGGATACAATTCCACTTCCTCATACTTAGCTCATTAGCGTCGTTAAAATATCCATCCCCCGCTCAGTGGGTGATTGGTATAAAATGTCACTCTCGTGTTAAGGGTCCCATACACTCTCGGGATTGTTGGCAGTTTTAAGGTGGGATGGAAGGGATTGCGAGAAAAGGCCAGTGTTTCTGAAGTTTTTATGGCAAAAAAAAATATTTTAGCCGAAATAAATCAAATATTGCTCCAGTACAAACAAAAAATTTAATTTTCTTTACATGGTGATATCAATATTTCTTGAATATCTGTCAAGGGTGTCCTGGAATTTAATGACATCTTTGTGTCTACATTTAAAGTTGTTCATCTAATGTCACCATGCTCATGACGGATATTCAACAACTGTTGATATCAATATGTGAAGAAAATTAAACTATAGGTTTCTACCGAAGCAATATTTTTATTTATTTTAACAAAAAAAAATGTTTTAACATAAAAACTGCAAAAACATTGGCCTTTTATCGCATCCTCTTCCATTCCACCTCAACCGTACGTGATTAATCTGTACGGGGGAAATCACGAGATGTTACGAGACAGTCACGACAAAATTAACCCGAACAGATCATCCCGAACAGAATCAAGCCTTGCTAGATTTTTCTTCCGTTTTCATCGTCGTGATTAACCGAACGGTTGACAAATCCTGAGAGAGTGTGTACCTATGGGCCGGGACAGTTTTCCTCGTACGTGAGTAGAGGCCGGTCCGGTGTCTCCACAATCACGGACGTGAGTAGAGGCCGGTCCGGTGTATCCACAATCACGGACGTGAGTAGAGGCCGGTCCGGTGTCTCCAAAATCACGGACGTGAGTAGAGGCCGGTCCGGTGTCTCCAAAATCACGGACGTGAGTAGAGGCCGGTCCGGTGTCTCCACAATCACGGACGGGAAATTATACGGAACTATCGTCTTTCCCGATAGTGTAAAATTCATTCATGACCTTATTTTACTTGGATGACAGCTCAAAAAGTTACTAGAAATACTCCCTAATACATCCCTACGCCAACAGTTGACATCTATCACTTTGGTTAGCTGTAATGAAAACAGATGGTAATATATGAGTGTGATAGTTAACCATAGTAATTTAGGCTAATCTTCTTATATATAAAATTCTCGTGTCACAATGTTCGTTCCCGTACTCCTTCGAAACGGCTTGACCGATTCTCATGAAATTTTGTGAGCATATTGAGTAGGTCTGAGAATCGGCCAACATCTATTTTTCATACCCCTTAGTGATAAGGGTTGTCCACCCTTATAATATATATAATTCTTCTGTACGTGTGTATGTCACTGAACTCCTCCTAAACGGCTGGACCGATTTTGCTGAAATTTTTTGTGTGTGTTTGAGTGAGTCCGTAGATGGTTTAGATTCACAATTGGACCCGGTAGGTGGCGCTGAAATCGGGTTCTAGGATTTTTTTATTTTTTAGGGATTTTTTGGGGGGTTTTGGGGGGATCAATAAAATAAAATTAACGGTACCCGGTATACAAATTTGTAAACAAGCTTCGCAATTTTTTTCAATACAGCTGATATTTGTGGAGTTGTGGGCGAAATTCCAAAAATGAAAAGATGTTTTATTTTGTATGTTGTCTTGACAAACACTGAATTTGTAATATTTGTGTAACTCACTAATTGGAGTTCATTGTGAATTTTTAATTGTGATGATCACATAGTATTTGTTTTATTATCGAAATCAACAACGCCACCCAAACGAAAAGCCAACGTTCGGGCAGGACAACGTCTGTCGGGTCCACTAGTATTAGTTATATATTTATTTGAGGTCGGATACAAAGCTTATTTATCGTTTTATTCCACTTAAAAAATTATTATTCACAGCACTTCTACAAACGATCTAACGAAAATAGCTTTAAAATGGCGATCGACGAATTTAAACCATGTGGTTGAACGTGACGGAAACAAGTTCTTTACAATGTTGCACCTACGCAGTGGATAAAAATATTTTATTCAGTTAAATATTTCTAGCTACGATAAAATAATCATAAAATAATGTATTACATATAAAAAAATTAAAAGTATTTTCTCTTTTCCTAGTAAATACGATGCCTGTATTAAAAGGTATTGATGCGTTCCAAAACGAAGAATAAGTACTTTTAATCATGTTTAAAATATTTTTTCGAGTTGGATAAAAAGAATTTATTAAAAGAAATGAAATAGTATGAGAAAACTTAAGTTTAAGTTATTTAAATATAAAATGTAACAGGTAATTAAAAAACTTAACATTTATAGCAAAACAGTGATCTTTTACAAGTGTTGGCAACCCAAAACCTAAACATATGATTTTAGAACTGTCATACAGATAAAAACCTATCATGAACAGTTTTTAGGTGTTTTATTGGGAACCAGGATTCCACCAGGGGAACCGGGATGCCACGACGGGAACCGGGATGCCACCACGGGAACCGGGATGCTACCACGGAAAACCTGCCAAGTAATTACGTACGGTTAAAACTGCCAACAATCCTGAAAATGTATGGGGTATTTAGACTAGCCTGCTGATGACGGGAAAATCGGGGTTCAAATTCACGTCGGATCTACTGAGGGTGATTTTTTCTAAATTGTTTATCGCTCTCCTTCCAGACAAATGCGGGTAGATTACCTCTAAAATATTTCCTTCCGCAATATCATCAAACACCATTAGAGTAATTATTACAAATGCATAAAACCTGAACCATTATTTTAATAATTCGTACTCATAGTCTATTAATGTGTTGCAATGTTAACATTTATTTTATTTATATTGTTTTTAATTCCTTTGAGCTTAGTAAAATAAATGGATTACTACTTCAAATAATATTGCTATTAATTACTTATATATTTCTTTAAATGTTAAATAAACAAAAAAATCGATTCTTTATTCTGGCCCATCGTCCTTGAATTTGAAAACTTTAAAATATAGGCCTATATAAGTTATATACGTGCCTCTACTTAAGTGGATAAATCTTATACATTCATTTTAACCTATTTAAACGAAATTTTCTATTTCCTAACGTTCTACGGCTAGAGCCCCCTTACGATATCGTGCCACGTAACATTGCATGAGAAAACTATAAACAATCTCAAAAGGATGTCATAAAGAAAATAAATGTCTATATATGGGATCAAACAAGTCGTTTGTTGTAAACAGACTGTCCAAAAACAGAATCGACCTATTTTATACACAAATCAGCCGAATTTGTATTTTATGTCTTGATTAATACTAGATACACTATCTAATTCTTTCTCCTTATCAACTGAGCGAAGGGATATCTGTTTTAACTCGACCTTTTGGCATTTCATCTGTCTGTAAGGATATTTGTTCCGAGATTACTGTCCAATGTGTGGACCAATTTTAACAAAATTTGGTGGGGACATTTTTTGAGTCTAGGCTGAACTATATATAAACATTGTTTTTCAATCTGATTATTTGTTTCAATATGACGGACACACAAAATGCTTTTTGTTTAGCAGCTCATTTTAAGTGATTTGAATTTATATTTCTAAGCAATTGATCGAGTATCTAGGCAGTATTTTTTTTTTAAATTAGACATAAATTGTGAGACTAGCATCTTATACCTCGTAAACAAAGTTTATGCACTATGAATATATAATACTATTATTGAGTTTACATCAATGACTATTTCCAATCTGTGACCTGGGCCAGTATTTTATTCAAGCCATATATTTTCCACTACCTCCTGGCTAAGCCTGTCGTAGCTTCATATGTCTTATAATCTAACTTAAAACTAGGACAGGCACAACATCCAGTCCACGTCCACCAATTTATCAATGAGAGTGAAAATTCATATTTTCAACAATGATAAATTTTCGGCCATGCTGGGAATCGAACACTGGCCCCTTAGCTCCGTAGTCAAACACTCTATTGACTGAGATAAAGTGTTGGACAATAATCTTGAGTATAATAGTTGTATATAATAATTTGTTTTCTGACACCTTGCTTTCCAAGAAAAATATCAACTTCAAATACGGGGAGTTTAAATATTTAGGAACAATTTTAACTATCAATAACGATAGAATTATTGGAAATTAAGAAAATAATACAGTCGATAAATGCATGCTGTTAATCTGTCCGTAAGTTGTTGACATCTCGCCTGCTGTCCAGGATTGTTAAACTTAGAATATACAGAACAATAATTTTACCGGTTGTTCTCTATGGATGTGAAACGTGGTCTCTTACCTTACATTAGTGTGTTTGAAAACAAGGTGCTTGGGAAGATCTTTGGTCCAAAAATGGATGAGGATATTGGGGAGGGGAGAAGGTTACATAATGATGTGTTAACTACCCTGCACTCATCACAATACTCTGTTAGGATAATCAAGTCTTGGAGAATAGGGTGGTCAGGACATGCAACGTGATGGGAGAATCTAGAACCTTGTTGAGGGTACTGACTGTCAAACCCAACGGGAAGAGACCATTGGGAAGACCTGGACGCAGATGAGAGGATAGCATTATGGTGTATCTGAAAGAGATAGAATGTAATGAGGTGGACTGGGTGGAACTAGCTCAAGATAGGGATACTTATGTAAGTGCGGCAATTAACTTTGGTGTTCCTAATGCTATAGAGTAGGTAAGTAATTATTCATTTTTAAATCCAAGGAGAAATTATAGGAGATATTTCAACTTAAGATCCAAAGATAAATCTTTTGGTGCTAGTAACGATCAAAACATGAGCTAATTATTAACATTATGAAGTCCTACTTCGCAATTTTTGAATGGAGGGAGCGAGTCTTACTGTTCACAGAACTAGTCTACTATTAAGATTGTATTAATGATAAGAACATGAAGAGAACATGATCAAGATAGGCTATTGACTATCAACTCATCCCTGTGAAAGATCAAACATACATTTCATCAATGATACATTTTTTGGCCATGCCTAAATTGAACTCTGTACCCTTAGCTTGGTATTCATAAACGCTACCGTTTGAGCGAAGGTGTTGGATCATAATTGGGAAGTAGTTTACGATTGATCCTCTTATACAATATCAGTAATTATTATAACAAAACAAAGAGTTAATTTTCTTTGAATGGTAATAATAATCGACAGCTCTTGAATATCTATCAATGTTGTCCTGGAATTTTATGATACATTTTTCTATTCATTTAGAAAGTTTCTCGTCTAATAATGATATGTTCATTACAAATATTGAAGAACTGTTTATATCACCATGTGCAAAAAAATAATTATACTATGTTTCTACTAGAGTGATAATTGATTTATTTTTGGCCAACATAACAAGACGTGTATTAATCACAACTTGTGAATGTGAGGAATGCCAGGCCTCCACTGTGGTTCGGATCCCACGTTAAACTGTAGGTCCTCCATTTCATCTCACAATCACCCTCCCATTACACATTAGCGTAAGTGCCTATAGCCCGAACGGGTAGTAAGACGCGGTGATAATAATAATAATAATAATAATGATTTTGGCCAACGAAATTGTTTTCTATAAAAATTGCAAAAACACTGCCCTTATAGGAACTAGCCTTGCAATGTAGCAAGCAGTCCGCTTGGAGCTGGCGTGACGTCATTGGAAACAAGTGTGTGTGTGTGTTCATGTGTGTATGGGCGTGGTTGTGCGTGTGGGACACGCACGGGGGGATGTGAACACTCACACGTGGCCGTGGTTAGCCTAACCTGTACTTTACATACTCTGCAAAAGTCGTGAAGTCATTTTTTTTAACTATGGAGATTATCACATCATCAAAAGTTTTTGTAAATAAAATTATTTTCTATGAGCATTTAGTTGTTTACCAGGTGTATTTAACGTACACATTTTAGCCATCTGATTATAACCACGACTTACACATTGACTTAACTCTAAAAGTGATAACACGTTCAGTTTTCCTGCTGTCAATTAATCCGTGAGAAATATTTGACCACAATTTCACCAATAATTAATATTTTGGCCACGATGGAAATCGAACATGGGACGTGAGAACAAATTTTTATTGGGGTCAGTAATTGAAGAGAATAGTATTTATAGAAAAATCGGTATTTTACATAAAAAATATTTAGCGGGAGTAGTGTTTTAATTGAATCTTTAGTTTAACAGGAGCATTATTTTAGCGAAAGTGGTGTCTAAGCGGAAGTAGTCTTTTAACGAAAGCAGTGTTTTAGAGGAAGTAATATTAAAAGGGGAGCAGTAGTTTATAAAAATTGGTGTTTTAATGGGATTAGTTCCTTAATTGAATCAATATTTGAACAGTAACAATGGTTTATGTGCATAATGCCCAGTAAATCCTTATAATTTTTTTTAGTTAAATAGTATTCTAGTTATCATATGAATAATATTTTAAGTATTTGCTTCAAATAGTATGTAATCAATTTCTCAGTAAATACTTGAAATTGTATGTGTAACATGCAGTATAAACTTAAATCTTTAAGTAAATATTGGTTGTTTTCCAAGTCTTCTGAGTACCTGTCTAAATTAATTTCTTAATCGTGATTATGGCTTTGTCTATCCGAGTGTGCTCCTAGGATTTATAAAATTCGAATAAACAATAACGCTTATGTATATATAGTGCACTTCATAGGGTCGAGGAACACCATTTGAGGTACTTGACAGATACTTTCCTAGGTGATATGATCGAAATTTTGAAGGCAACAAATAGGCATGTATACAGGGCTATTTTTCATGTCAAACACACCCAAGATACTCATTTGGAATCAAGTTGTTAGAGAAATTTGTAAAATATTTCAAGCTATTAAAAAATCAGTGATCGGTAGACTACTCATATGGTAGGATGGGGCTATTTGGATCAAGGGGCTATTTGAATCAAAATAAGGATTCAAGCTAATGCGCAGTTATTCTGCACATATTCTGTGGTGTTTAGTTCTTCTAATTTACTAAATGATCTACTGGTTTTAAATTGGGTTGAAAAAATTATAAGTTTTAAACGTTTAAATAGCTGAAAAAATTGTTTTACGAGATCAATCGACGTGAGATTGACATACTTTTTCTAATGATGTAAATAATTGTCTTTGCGTTGTATTTGCGTTATATTTGTTGATTTCAAAGTAATTTTTTTAAACCTATAGCTTAGTCTTCTGGGCTCATCACCAAGAAGCTTGAGCGTATTATATTGGAAAACAATAGAGTTATTTTATATTGAAAAATAGTTTGCTTCTGGGGCTATTTGAATCACTTTTTAAGGGGCTATTTGGATAATTATTTTCTTGCGTTTTTATTTATTTTTATAATATACCATTAATTACTTATCGCTTTCTGACACTTCGTAGAATGAGCTTATAGGCTGTCATATTATCATCGTTGTTGGATTTGAAAATAAAAACGTTTGAATTCAATTTTAAAAACAAACTAAACATATTAACTACTACACATTATTTCTCACTAGTACTCAAAGCTTGAAGAATAGCGCTAGTTTATTTGGAAAGGTATTTTTGTCTCGTTTAAAATACTTAGATGTGCTATAGTTGTAAGTTGTAGATTGGACAGCCCTGTTAAACACAGACCTAACTGGCTAACCCTACAACGGTACTCTTGAAGGGAGGGGTGAGGGGGTAAAAGGGTTTCAGTATTTTGCCGGGCCACCTCAGACAGTTAAGTGAAAGTTTAATTGATGGATTGGTGAGTCTCGGTTTGGTTTAGTGATACTGTGTTTGAATGTACAAAGAGTTAATTGTTATTAAGTAATACTGAATCTTCGTGGGGGTAAGTCCTAATATATTAACATCTTAACCATTTTTACAATATTTAAATACAATATAACTTAAACTTGTAGAATTATCTAAGTTATTTTAGTGTTTTGATTTAGTTTTAAAATATGATTTTAGATGGTTCGAGAATACAAAATACAAAAAAATAGATACCAACAATGGTCAAAAGAGGGAATGACCCAGGCTCTAAACAGTACACTTAACGAAAACTGGAGTGTCAGAGCAGCTGCATCACATTTCAAGGTACCGTTCAGTACACAGCAAAGAAGAGTTCAGGCGGTTAGACTACTTAAAACCGCTGATGGGCACCACCAAGATAACCCAATTATAATACAAAAGTCAATAGGCCATCCTACAGTCCTGTCTTTCGAGCAGGAGAGAGCCCTAGTAGAAATATTAAAAGTTCTTTGTAATCGTGGTTTTGGTCATTTAACGGAAAGTGTGCGTAAAGCTGCGTTCCAGTTTGCTAATTCTCATAACATCAAGACCCCTTGGAAGGATTATGCCAAAATTGCAGGCAAGGATAGTTTTATTTCTTTCATGAAACGATATTAAGATATCTCCTTAAGAAAGCCAGAAGATTTGTCAAAATATCGCGCTGAGGGAATGAATAGAAATGCAGTAGAAGAATTTTACAAATTACTAAATGATGTCACAGTTGATCTTGGAATCCATGTTCAGCCACAATCTGTTTACAATATGGATGAAGCTGGTTTTCCGATGAACAACAAACCATCTAAAATAGTAGCAGAAAAGGGGAAGATAGAGGTAGTTTCATTATCAAACTTAGAGAGAGGTGAAAACGTGACCGTTGTAGCATGCTGCAGCGCCAGTGGGGTTTTTATACCCCCAGTCGTGATTTTCAAGGGAAAAGGGATGAAAGAGGAATATAACATTGGAATGGCATCGGGATCATTAGTACTAATGTCAGAGAGTGGGTATATGAATGAAGAATTGTTCCTAAAATGGCTGCAACATTTTCAAAATCACCGATATTCTGGGAAATGCCTGCTTATTTTAGATGGCCACTCATCACATCACTCTCTTCAGTGTCTTGAGTTCTGTTTGCATAATGAAATAGAGCTATTGTGCCTTCCACCTCACACCACGCACGTTCTGCATCCTCTTGTTAGGTCATTTTTTAAACCCCTAAAAGCTTTTTATCATCAAGAAACTAATTCATTCATTCATTCACAACAACCAAAAAAGCTCAATCACCAAATTAACCTTCAGCAGACTGCTAAATGCTGCTTGGATCAAAGGAGCAACTGTTGGGAATGCGGTAAAAGGTTTTGAATGTACAGGAATATTCCCTTACAATTGCGATAAAGTGCCTGAAGATAAATTTCTTCCTTCACACACCTTTATTGCAGATAGGCTTATAGCAGAGCCGGGAGCTCCATGTGACACTTCAGGGCCATCAACCAGACAACAAACATCTACCATTACTTTTTCTCAAGTATTACCAACACCGGTCAAAGCTTCACACACATACAAACAAAAAGAGGACAAAACAAAGAGCCTGCTGTCTAACATCACAAGAAAATGTTGATAAAGTAATATCGAAAAGAGCTTTACTGTTCAAAAAAGAAACTAATAGTGCTATGACCTTGAAATACCAAGTCTCTAAAAAGCCTAAAAGACATATTTTATCTGAGTTCACCACACCAAGCAACTCAGATGAAGACTATAATATCGATAGTATTTTTAACAATGAAGAAGAAGAAAATGTACCATGTGGTTTTTGTAAAGTTACTTATCCTGACAAAAGTTCAAGTGGAAAAGGAGACTGGATTAGGTGTCAAACCTGCAAATTGTGGTTTCAAGAAGTATGTGTCGGGGCCTTTGTAAAAAAAAAAGCTTAAGTGTGGAAAATGCATATAAATATTTTGTTTGAATCTAGTGGCATACACCTTTAATAAAAAAAATTAAACTGGCTACACTCATGGTAAAATATAAAAATAAATATGTGATTCAAATAACCCCATCCCTGATCCGAATAGCCCCACGTTTTTACTAAAATATTATTTCCACTTGATAATGTTCTTTATTAATTATGTCCTACTTAGATTTTTTTTTCAAAAAAACTATTACTAGGTATGGTTCAGAAGATATGAATAAAGATATAAATAACTGTTAAAAATTTCGCAAGCATATTATAGGTGAAAACTTAAATTAAAGTTGAAATGACCCAATATTTTATTGGAATATTTACTTAGTCTGGGAACTTTAGTCATGATGGTATAGCTAGCTACCTTCTATAGCTATACCACAATTTTCTTATGAATGGTCATATCTGACAGCTATAAAAAGTCACTAGATCTACTTTCATATCAAGTCGTGTGATTTGCAACTGTCACTTTTGATAGATATTATCAATACCAATGTAATGAGCCCAAAAATATATTACAATGTTATCAATTTTGTCCTAATAAAATATTTTTGTATTTTTACTATTTGTCGCGTGTATGATGTGCGCCATTGTTTATATATTTCTGTACTGCAGTAGGAGCTGGCCAATTCGACATTTGTTAGTTCGAAAAATTGGTTAGTTAGGACCCACCACTATTCCTTATGAAATTCCTATTTAAATCAATGGCAAAAAAAAACACATTTAATTCGAATTTCGGAAGGAAATAGTTGGATAGTTCGAAGCCCATTACTAATTTTTTCGAGTTAATATTCATTTCAAACCTAACTTAACGGTCTTTAATAAATCGCCCAATAATATCAAATAACGCTAGAGTTATTGGACGCGTAGTAAAAGAGAAGATCCATTGAATCCAAATCAGATGTAAAATACAACATTTATAATCAAATCAGTGAACTTTAAGAGTTGGTTTATTGCGTCAAGATAAGCAAACAACAACAAACTAGGATCATTAATGATTTTTCAACTTAATATCGTCTAAGTGCAGAAACTGATATAATTAAGTCTGGAATTTTCTTATGTTAATTTTTCCAAGTATTCGTGGTATGTATTTAAATATTTCTTATTTTTACTTTCTCTCTATCTTACAGGTAGAGAAAGTATGGTGATCGTCAAAAAAATCGAACTCGAGATTTTGATGAATTTTGACGTTTCATGACTTCCTGAATCCGAAAAAGTGGTTTTTGAATTTCCGTCTGTCTGTCTGTCTGTCTGTCTGTACCTCCAACTAAAGCCTAAACTATTTTACCGATTGAGCTGAAACTTGATATCTAGGGTTTTCATAGGGTTGCCCCGAGGGATTTTTGGAATTGGATATCTACCCCTAAAATTAAGGGTAGTTTACTGAAGGGAAAAAAGAGAAAAAGTCGATTTTCTCAAAATCGGCTCTAACGATTTTGATTAAATTTCATTTATGAACATTAATAAATATTCCAAACAAAATGGCTACTCTCAATATTTCGGCAAAATGGCTTTAAGGGCTCCGGTCTGATGCGTAAATTAACATTTTTTATAATAGCTCCGAAACTATTTGAGATATGAAATTACTTAGCATTACAAATATGTATATATATTTATAATACAGATATTTTATCCGAAACATATTTTTATAAAATCAATAACTTTCAATCTATACGCAATTATATGAAATTTTTTAACTTTTTGGACATTAAAGTTTAAGTATTGCGACCGTAAAAAAAACTAACCTGAAATGTTGATGGATGTCGACGTCTCATGACCCCCCGAACCCTAAAAAATAGTCTTTGCAATGCCGTCTGTCTGTGTGTCTATAAAAACTTAAAATTAAGGGTAGTTTACTGAAGGGCGAAAAGAGAAAAATTTGGTTTTCTCAAAATCTGCTCAAACGATTTTGATTAAAATTCGTATCTAGGCGTTGATTAAGATTATAAATAAACTGGCTATTTTCATTTTCCTATGAAAATGATTTTTAGGGTACTTTACAGAAGCGTTAATTTCCGTATCTCCACAACTATTTGAGAAACTAAACAACTTATCATTGCAAAATTGTAGGACTATTAGAAATAAAAAACTTTTATTTGACATATATTTTTATAAAAGCAACAGTTTCTGAGATATTTGCAAATATATTAATACAATTTTGTGAGCTTTAGTTGTAAACATATACTACTTAAGTCTTAACGCAATAATTCTCCAATGCCATAGAGTAATTAAATATAAGTATCTAAAAAAGTATGTTATTTTTCCTTAAAGCTCTTAGGAGAAATGTTTGCACAGCAATGATCTATCTCCATTTTAGACTCAATAGTCAATATTTACATTTTTTATTGGTCAAAATGTATAAATGAATAATTAAATATCAATGCGATGACTTGAAGATCTGCAACACCTTATAAAATGTTAAAATTTTAACCAGAAATCGAAATTTTAATACGAAGTGTTGACCCTTGTGGAAGACATTAAACTGTTTGAAATGCTCTTAGGTGGACAAAGATGCGCCTCTTTTCTCATTGATTATATATCATTGTATATTATTTTATGCGTGTTCTTATGTGGAGTGGTGATGATACAATGTACATTATTCCGTTCAGAAATCTTACGAGTTTATAGAAAGAGAGTGAAAGTCTGTGCGGTGCGCCGTACCATTTATTTCATATAATATGTATATATTGTGTAGATGTGTTTTATATAGCATAATATAAAAAGTGTGTTTACATGTAGCATGTTTTAAGGTTATTGATTTATTGTATACCAGATACTCATATATACTCATAAAAACCCTTAATTCGAATTTTGAATCTTTCGAATTTTTTTAGATATATATTGGACTTCAAATTAAAAAGGTCCTACAGCATACACCTACTGGGTTGCTACAAAGTTTGCCATCCGGTTTGTATATTGAAAAATAGAAACTATTTGAATGTTGTCGAGGTTTTTTATTTACTAAGGGCTAGAGGTTTTTTAAAGACATACATTTTTATAATACCTTAATAAAATAGCTCGATAAAGCTACTTTATAATAATAACTTACTAACCAGTGTTTTTGCACACAAATTATGTCAGTGTAAGTGTCAAAACAATTTTTCCTCACGTGTAAGTTATCGCGGGCTGATTTAGGCTAACTACATATTATAATTATACTGATTCGGAGCTTGAATAGAGATAATATATTTAATATTAGCTGTTGGTTTGGATTCCATCTAGATTCATCATAAGTTACTTTCTAAAATAATGTATCGGCTAATTTTTCACGACACTTATATTATGAGTATAATATAGGTCATATATGTATATGTATGTAGGCCTATATATTTGATCAGTGTAGTATCTACTACTTAATATAAGGTGCTTAAAATTTGAACAAATATTAAAATGTGTTAGACATATAAATATACCGGGTTAGATCAGTTAGTAGAACTTCGGTGATTAAATCAGATGTAGGCTAGTTTGTTTAAACTAAGTTAACGTTGACAAAGGTGTTAGGCTCATCACGTCTGGTTTGCTGAGTAGGAATAGGTCGTAAGTCACATCCCTGACAGGTGTATATTCCTAAATGTTTTACTACCCTCACTCCACGCAAATTAGAATACACTACCACGAGTGTAAATATTGGGGTAGCAACTAAAGCCAACTTAAAAAAAATTAATTTTTCCTGCGTGTTTCTATCCTTGCGCCGTGAGATAGATTTTTAAGCAACTTATCAAACATGCCTGCTTGGCGGGTTATCTACTTACTCACGAACAGGGACGAATTTAAAAGTATTTTCATAAAAAAAAACACCCCAACAGCATCGCCGCTGGTTTATTTGTAATTATTTTAAAATCTCCCGTTGATTGTAGGACTAGGACTGATTGTAACATCTATTAACAATAATAATAGTATTAATAATAATTTGTCGTGATATTATTTTAAATACGATTAAAATGAATACCGCTTCAGCTTGAGACAACATTGAATTGAGTGAAATGTGTTTTGTCTAGTCTCAGACCAGAGGTCTCAATCTCTAATTAGTCGAAGGGCCTGGTTCACAAACTCAGGGTCGTGTTATAACCTGTAGAAACATTTTGCTTGGATATATTCCATATTTTTTGTTTTTGCAGCGGGTTTCCACTATCCATCCACGTAAATGCGAGTACACTTTCTCTAAATATAGCTTTCCTAATACCTAAAACAATGAGCGTAATTAGTATGTAAGCGTATAACCCGAACGGTTAGGAAAACTTAAATTAACCTCTTATTCTGTTCGTACGTAGGGGCCTATTTAACTGCAGTCCGGATATTAATGTAAAATTATGTGTAAGGCACTATTAGGCCCTTATAATGTAATCACAAAACACAATAAACTAGAATTTATTTTAAAAATTGAGCATAGTAAATTAATACATCTTAATAATCTTTTCTATTTTCCAAAGAGGTTACATTAAACTACCATCCGTTATAGGCCTATATATTTTATAAACCATTACATTTTATGTAATTATGTTTGAACAAACTTTTAAAAAATAATATGTATACTTTTTACTACAAACATTCTAAATTAAAGCATATTTATAAATACAATTTTGCCCTCAGTTTGTGAACAATCATCCGGTATTTCAAAAGCCACATGTCATGCCATAGAGGACACCCTTGAAAGATATTAAAAAACTATTGATATCACCATGTGAAGAAAATTAAACTCTGTTTCTATTAAAGCAATATTTGAATTCTTTGAAAAAAAAACTATTTTTGCTATTAAAACTGCAAAAACACTGACCCTTTCTCGCGTCCCCTACATTCCCATCTTAATTTGTGGGTGGAAAATTTCAAATCTTAGAACTCTTATTTGAGTAGACTAATTTTGTTAGAAATGTTGTTGTCAAAATTAATTGGACCAGAAAAATTTAAGACGGTATTGCCTTTAAGTAAAATTAAGTAGAAGACAATACATTCTAATACCATATCAATTTAAAATAATCTCTCTGGCAAATAATTAATCCTCGTTTGAGATTGTCGTTTTAATCATGTCATTACGTATTATATTTCTCAAGGTCATTTAATCAAACAAATTAGCCTGTACCAGAGACTACTCAAGTCTGCAATGTTTGCTTCGGAGATTTACCTCAAAATGAATTTTAAAATAAGACTGTGAAAACGCATCTATAGACCTAAGCATCGGCTCTACGTCATCCATTTTTTAAATTACTTTAAGAATTTGGCTGCGATATTAAAAAATCATAATTATATAAGCTTACTGTACTTTTTTTGAAATTAACAACTCGTCGTTCAAAAACCAACATTTTTTGATAGAATATCCCACAATGTCTGCATTGTTAGATAAAGATTATATAACTATTGAGGATTTAAGACTATTTGTGAATTTCAATAAGTAGCCTACAATTAAGTTAGTAATTACTATAGTAATGTAGGAATATCTTAATAATTTTTGTTTTAAGATGGCGCTAATGACCTCACTATATCAATAAGCCGTTAAGTTTTAGTAATAATAATGGATCTAATTATAGGTTTTAAAGCTATAATAAGTGGACCTACAGAAGTAGGCTAACAGTTTTACAACAAATATAAAAATTGAGCCTAAATCTTTAATATAAATCAAAAGTAATAGGCGAATTTTTAGAACAAATTAGGCTGTAGTGACCCTAATCCAACACCGACCATAAATATATCATAACAATGACCCTAGTCGGAATCGAACCAAGGCCCTTTCGATAAGCTACATCTTAATATCGATGGTGACACTTACCTGTGTTCAGTGCTTGTACCTTCTTTGACGTATCTCCTCAAGGAATACGGTGTAGCCGGGTCACGAACCCTCTCTCCCCGGCGCACGGTCGCTCTCAGTCGCCCAAGTGAACTGGCTCTCAGCTCCGGATCACGCCCGGAGGTACGCCCGCGTCACGGCCAATGAGTTCTGATCGCAGCGACCATAGGCCAAGCGCCGCGTCCAATCCCGCGCCGGGCCCGCCGTCTATTGGGCGGGGAAGATCTAAGGGGGAGTGAGGAGGGGGCCGGTGTCTCGTGACTGGCTGACTGCGGGCTTGTGGAATACTGGTTAACCGCATCGTTCCCGTCCTCCCCTCTCCTATACCTTAGACCGCGGTGAACACTTGCCCTGAGGGCACGGTTAACTGAGGTGAGTGTTCGGAACAAGTAGCAGAGCCGCGCGCAACAGTGGATTATATCGAATATTCTTGTCTGAATGGGAGATCTTTTTGGAGCTATTTTCAAAACGATCCTGGGCCGCAATGATGACATATTTTTACTCTTTTTTTTTTAAGCACCTCATTTTACTACCCGTTTTGGTTGTGCGCCTATATACTAATTACTCTAAAGTGTTAGGAATAAGGAAGGTTTAATTTAGATGAAGTGCGCCCGCATTGGCTTGGAGGAAGATTAGGAAACTATTTAAGAAAAAACTTTGTTCACCCGACCGGGATAGAACCCCAATCTCCTCGATCATCAACAGTTTAGTCTATTGTGAGAGTAGTGCCTTAGACCATGTGGCCACCTAAACGGGTTGTAAAAAGAATTTGTTTTTGAGCCATGTTTGGAATTTTATGGACTTATTTAATGCTTTCTCTGGACTACCTTCTTCATCCTTCTTGCCTTAAAATTAAGTCACTAATTATCACTAGACCAAGGGAAATATTTAGTGTTTTGTCGTAACTCTTCCTTATTTTTTTTATCAAAAGAGTCTAAAAAATAATTCTATAGGTAACTTATATAATATTGCCCGTCTGTGCTACAATTGTAACTCAGTTTGTGGAAATATTAACCAGTAGGGCTACTACTAACGTACTGTTGTCCAGGGGACGCCCGAACGTACTAACCGTACATCCTTTCTGTGGAGGCTCTTTCCTTGTCCCGATGAGATGAGATGATGGTGATAGTGAGTACGAGGGTGTGGAACCAGTAGAAACACATAAACCTAACTTAGCCTAACTAACCAAACCCTGGTGACCTTTGGGGTGATTCCCCTTTCCGGGAAAAATACCCAAGGTTCAAACCGGGAATCGAACCTGTGACCCCTAAACTCGTATACAGGTGCACTGACCCCTACACAATGAGGCCGGTTATTCTAACGATGATTCCACTGGAAATGTATATACCCTTATTTTCCTACGAATGTACAGTTGGAGCATCTTTTAGAAAATATAAACATATTTTTTCGCTGTCAACATTGATAACATTTTACTATTAGTGTTATTTTATAGGTATTGATGTTATCTATCAAAAGCGATAGTTTTGGATCACATGACTTGACTTATTTATTACTCGAAAGTAGATCTACTGATTTGTCTTACTGGACTATAATTATGTACAGTACATTCGTAAACAAATTTGTATAGATATCCACTCTGCCACCTCGACTGTGAATATAATTCCAAACTAATGGAAATGTTGACGGTATAGGATGGTTCAAAGATAACCTACACCATCAACTAGCTATAGTACATAGGTTCCTTCCCAAGGTAAGAACGTTAAGGCTTTGATTAAGGTTGAAATGTAGGGAACTTGAGAAAAAACCAGTGTTTTTGCAGTTTTATAGCCAAACTTATTTTTAAAATAATAAAATATTGTGTCAATAGAAATATAAAGTTTAATTTTCTTCATATGGTGATATCAACAGTTGTTGAATATCTGTCATGAGTATAGCGGCATTAGACGAGAAACATTTTAAATGAAGAGAAAATGTTGTCATTAAATTCCAGGACACCCTTGACAAATACTCACCTTTGATTTTACTGAAGCAATATTGGATTTCTTTCGACAAAACAAAAACATTATTTGCTATGAAAACTGCAAAAACATTGATCTTTTCTCACTATCCCTACAACCCCCACCTTAATATTTATTGTGTTCTTGGAATTATTAAGCCCTGACGTCTGAATTAAATAACCTGAATCACGGAAACAGGATGAGGTGCTCAAAAAAAGAAGTGGAAATTGTATCAGAATTTACTAATAGAGAGAATGATCAACTTGGTTGGTCTAATGGTCTAAGGCGTCAGTTTCGCAATAGAGGTGTTCGGAAACTCAACACTCAAACTACTCACATAGCTTGTTTGAACCAAAAGTAGGCCTAATACAAAATCCCTATACACTTACATCCGAAAAGCTATGCTAACACCATTAAATTGTGTTCAAAGTTTCGGCATGCAGTGCCGGGAGAGCATAGCTGTGCAAGAATGCGTGTACAACAGGTTGCATAGAGGTTGGGCGCGTGGCACTACACAAGTAATAATGGCAAACACTTTTTGTGATAAAGGACCGCTAATGATGACTCTTAGAACGTATTCCCATTTCTAGATAGGCTGGTGTGTTGTTTACTAATAATATTGTGATTTGTTCTGCTGCCGTTCTCCAAGATGTCAATGTGTGCAGTACCACGCGCCCGACTTCTATGCAACTTGTTGTACACGCATGCTTCACATTTGGGGGTAGCAGTTGCTGTGTAAGTTTCTAAATGTTAAAGAAATTTATAGCACTTGTATTTAATCTCTACCCTTAGTGACAATAAAAAAAATTAAGGTTCAGATAGTTTACAGAGGAATTTAACATCCGTAATTTTTTTTTCCTGCTGCTATCGGGGGCTGTGCCCCCCTCCCTTCCACCCACAAAGCCACTCTTAAATTTTGACCTGGCTACAGTCTTGTCAGTAGAGCAGCCAAAGTAAGGCAAACGGAGCATTAGACAACTCTCCAACCCCGACCTATCTGTCATCGGTCAGCCATATCAGACGAGGATTACGCCCTAACACGTGTGACCACCTATAGCCTAAAACCTATACCGGTACAACCTACCTCGGTGGTCGCGAATGTTCTAATGCAGGAGACGCCAAACAGTCGATCACGAGCTACCGGTAGCTCGCAACGGCATTTTCGGTAACTCAATAAATTTATTTTGCACTTCCCTAAGGGACTTTTTTCTTTTTATCACCGCGCATTACCGCCTAAAGGACTTATTGTTGAAGAGGGTTGCCTAAAGTTCAGGATATGTTGGTATCTTTTTTTTTTTTTGCACCGCGTCTGACTATCCGTTCGGGTTATACGCTTATGTACTAATTTACGCTAGTGGTTTAAGGGATTAGGAAGGCTATAGTTAGAGGAAGTGTGTCCACATTTGCGCAGAGGGAGAGTAGAGAACCATTTGAAAAATACATCCTCAGTACACCCGACCTAGATTCAAACTTGGATCTTCCCGTCATCGGCAGTCTAGTCTACTGCGAGAGTAGTGCATTATACCACGCTGTGTGGTATCGCAAGTTCTGGTAAGTGTTGCACTCGGAGGGAAAGCGTTACTCTGCTCTACCTGTCTGAGTCATCATTTACAACTGAAAACAATTAAAAACACAGGAGTGGTCTCACAGATGAACATGTTAACACCCGCTTCGGTGGCCGCGTGGTCTAACGCGCTAATCTCGTGTCAGACTAGACTGCCGATTACGGAGAGATCGAGGTGCGAATCTCGGTCGGGTGTACAAAGGGTGGTTTTTGTCTAAAATGATTTTCCACTCTCCGTTCATGTAAATGAGAGTAAAATTCCTCTAAATATAACCCTCCTAATCCTTAGTACAATATCGTAATCAGTATATAAGCGTATAACTCGAACGAGTCGTAAGAAGCGGTCCTAAAAAAGAATTGATATCTGCATTCGAATAGGCCTAAGATAGTCAAATTACTTAGCAAACATTCAACAACTGGTGGACGAATGTTAATGCAATTTTTCTTAGTAAGCTACACACAAAGCTATTATTTTATATATATTTTTTTCTCATTTTGTTTAAAAAAATTAATATTCCTTGTAGTATCTAGGATTAAAAAGATCATTTTAGTGTAAAATTTACTAACTTTTATTTACAGTTACAAATCCAAGCCACAAAGCCCACCCTCTAAAGTTTCGATGCCAAATCCTCTGTAGGCCTACAGGTTACAATAATATCCAATACGTTATATGACAAATTTTTATAAGCTACTGATTAGTTCGTGAAACAATTTGACATTTTTATGGTAGCTCTCATAATCTAATTATTGAGTTTGGTGATCCTTGGTCTAAGGCGTCACTCTCGCAATAGAATAATTTGCTAATGACGGGGAGATTGGAGCTTGAATTCCGATCGGGTGTAGCTAGTGAGCGTGTTGAGCTTTTTTTCTAAATAATCTTCCACTCTCCCGCCACGAGAATGCGGTTACACTTCCTCTAAATTAAACATTCCTTGTCCCTAACACACTATCGTAATTTGTACAGTAGGCCTACATACGCATAGAACCCGAAGTGTAGTAAGACGCGGGGATGAAAATAAAATAGTGTCATACTTTCCAAAGAACCTCCCCAAAGTATCCTTTCAGTAGAACGATTAACCGGCCACATTATGTAGTGGTCAGTGCACCTGGCTACGAGCCTAAGGATCCAGGGATCGATTCCTGGCTGGTACCTTGGGTATTTTTTTCCGAAAAGGTGAATTACCCCGACGGCCATTGGTTAGCTAGGATTAAATTAGTTTTAAGTGTTCCCACTGGTTCCACACCCTCATACTCACTATCACCATCACCTCATCTCATCGGGACATGGAAAGAGCCTCCACGGAAAGGATGTACTATTAGTACGTTCGGGCGTCCCCTGGGCATTAGTATTGGCTAATTTCTCCACCACTGGGCTACGAGTGATGTAGCACAGACGCGCAACATTATTATTATTATTATTATTATTACGATTATTATTATCATAGGAGCGATTGATTTACCTGTCATGGCCTCGCTATGATTTACTTATTTTAATCTTCTTTCTTATCCAGTCGTATATATTTTTATGTGTGATTGTTTGTTGAGCATGGCCATGTAGGATTTAGCCCTCAGTCTTGGGCCTTGGTGTCCCGATTCCATTCCTTTTTAGGGTCGTTTTATTGGCTATTATTATTGAGTTTGTGTGGATGTCAATTATTTTGAACGTAACTATGTTCCATTCATTCATCCCTTGGGATAGGTGTGGAAGAAGACATGTCTATGTCTCCAAATAGTTTGATGTCATAAGATTCACCAAACCATTTAATCTTCAACGCCATGTTGAGTTTTTTTATATAATTTAAGCAGTTAAAACTTACGCAACAAAAAGTTTTTTAAAAGACAATCTTTTCTTTTAGAAACTCACACTTATGAAAATATCCGTTCGTAACTTATATTTCTTTTTTTGTGAAAATGGAGTCTGCGGTTTCACTAAAAAATTATTTTCAAATGAAAGCTTCTAAAATGCTGCGTTTATTTCAAAAAATTTAGCTAAAACAAAGTTGGTTGATGAGGTCACACAAACGGTTCTCGGGTCTGTATTCATGCACTGTTTAAAAAATAAAAACATTTTATTTTATACAGTTCTTTTCTAAGCTATAAAAAACTTTTATTTGTTTTGGTTGTCAATTATAACAAGAGACACATGTGGGTATAATACTTTTTAATTTACTTTTGCCGCAATCGCAAAAACAAAAAACCTTAATTGTTTTATTAATATATATTTTTCCTTTCAATAAGTTACGAAAAAACCAATAATACAGTAATCCTTAGGGAAGTATTACTAGGGGCGTTTACTAAAACTTTTTATTGACAGTAATTAATAGTATTAATAAGCAAATAATAATTATTTCTAAATAGATTGACATTAGTTACTTTAGGCCGATGTTTGCAATAAATAACCTTCTGCTAGCTGTCACCTACATTCTTACCGTATATGGGGTATAGTTACTACGCATGCATTGTCAATACTTCGATTGAATTGTCTCTACACTGAATATCACATCTGCGTCTCTTGAAGAGAAAAAAAATTATCTTCGCTCTTTTTCTCGGTTAACTGTTGCAAAATATCCTCGCTCTCAGCTATTTCGGAAGCTGGTGTACTGGGGTGAAGACGGTTTCACGACTGACCTAGACATGTGTGAAACGATTTGGTTTTTTTTAAATGAAATAATGGTTTTACTTTATTTTAAAAAAAATCCCTATTGTATATAAAACCTAAAAAAAACCTGATCTTGTTCTCATAATGGAGCGTGTGAAAAGGGTACGCCTATTTTCGGTTCGTGTTTTTATTTAACACCACGTGTTACAGCCCGTTCGGTTTATATACATATGTACTAATTATGCTAATGAGTTAAGAATGAGGAAGGTTAAATTTAGAGGAAGTGTACCCACATTTGTGTGGAGGGAGAGTGGAAAACCATTTGGGGAAAAGCGACCCTCAGTACACCAGACTGGGATTGAACCTCAATCTCCCCGTCATCGGCAGTCCAGTCTATTGAGAGAGTGATGCCTTAGACCATGTGACCATGTAATCGGGTCCAGTTCTTGTTGATAACGGCATTGACGTCCACGCAGGCACGAGCCATTTTTCAGTAGTAAGGATTTCGATAGTAGCAGTTTGTTTCGAGATTTAGTTCTGATTTCTACCACCACCGAAAATCCAACTTCACAGATGTACGAGGATGTGAAAGAAAGCAGCATTTTCAAAACTCCAATAGAAAGAGTCGGATACATCTGTGGAACAGACAGCAAGAACTGCATCAAATTATTTTAGTGATTAAAATTCATTTTTATACTCGTTGTCGAATGATTGAAAAAATGTTTAGATTTCAAAAAATTTCGCGACCCACAGTTAGGGAATCGCTGCTCTAGTTTAACGTTAGTGGGAGCAGAGTTTATACCGGTTGAAAGACAGAAAGAGAGATAGACACGGATAAAGAGTGCTCAGGCCAGTAGCAGCAGCCGCCAGACTCTTAACCTACCCTCCCACCCCCTCACTCAATAAACAAATTCGGGTGACAAGACATCGCCATCACGGGCCATTATCAGTGACAAGACCGCGCGCGCCTTGCGATCGGCAGCTGTCTTCTTTCCCACCCTTCCCCCACTTACAGAGACCCTCAAGACACTCAGACGGCGGGGCCGCGTGCCAAACGGCCGTGGGTTGGGCTCGGAATATCCCTGAGATAATGGGTCGAATAGGACATACTCATCTTATCTGATCCTAATCTAGATTCGACCTGCGCGTCACCGGCAAACTAAACCAAATGAGCTTGACATTTAGACCGCGTGCCCACCGGCACGA
Organism: Timema genevievae; assembly: GCA_902155825.1. NCBI lineage: Eukaryota > Metazoa > Arthropoda > Insecta > Phasmatodea > Timematidae > Timema > Timema genevievae. The sequence goes on from CABFWO010000766.1 coordinate 93,153, forward strand.
GTAACAAGGATAATAATGGAAGTGTATCTGCATTAGCTTGGAGAGTGAGTTGTAAAATCACAGTTACACATCACTTGAGGAAAATCCAATTTGAGTGCATCCGAGCTAGAGATTTTACACTGATTTGTAAGAAGAAATAGAGAAACATCATTTTTAACACACCCATATTTGGAATATAAATTAAAGACCTTGGATAAATTTGAGCTAAAAAAAAGGACCAACACGAGTTGGTTCTATGACAAGCTGGGAGCGCGGGGAAAATATCCTCGTTTGTTGTGCTAATACTGCAACGGGTCAATGCATACCACCAATGTTACTGATTCCACGTCAAAGAATGACTCCCCTTCTTGAGAAAGGTAGGCCACCTGTTTAGATTTTATCTTTTTTTTAAAAAAAACGGGTAAGATTAATGAAGAGCTTTTTATGATTTGGTTGAAGTATTTTGTCAAGACTGCTAGCTCAAGCCGAGACACAGGACCCACTGCACTCTGGAGACACATGAATATTGCAAATAAAGTAATATTGTGATTCTCTCTTTGCCTTCTCATTGTTCTCACAGACTACATTCGTTAGAGTAGTTTTATATGAACCATGGAAAACTGTTTACCATCGAAAAGGCGATTTGTACAAAAAATTGAAAAATTTAGAAAAAAAACTCCCTATGATGTAGTTGGATTATTCAACAAGACCCATTCACAGTTTTCCATGACTGTCAGAGACCTCCAGTTTTCAGGCAATAGAAATTTACCCCCTTAACCCTAACTTTTTCACAGAGAGGATTTTCTGGTTGAATCAACGTAAAGCAGACCTTGAACCAAACAATCCTGGAATGTAAGTCCACCGTCAACAGTAGTTCATTCTGTATCCATTGAACCAGAATCTTCTGAGTAGAAGCTCACTGAATTAAAATCTGCAATGGTAACCATTGAAAAAATTTCTCCGATTCCTTCAACAAGTTATGAAACCAGCAACATAAGAAAATGAGCAAAGCAGCATTCAGAAATTCTGACAGTTACACAGATGAAAACTATACTCGAAGCTAGAAGAAACAATAAAATTCTGAAAAAAAAAGAGCAAAGAAAGAGAAAATATTAAAAGAGGAAGAAAAAATTAGGCCCCCTACACAAATGCTAAGAAAAAAAAGTGCAAAAGGAATTTGAGCAAATTTTTTAATTTTAGCTCATCAGAAGAAGATAATTTAGATGAATGAGAATGTTGTGATGACGATAAACTTATGACCTACATATAGGGATAGGCCTAAATGTTTCTAATTGTGAATTGCGGTAGAAATGGTGAGATGTGGTTTCTTTGCTCTTATGCCTATGGTGACAGTTCTGAATGGGAGTGTCTAGGCTATATGTGCGATGATTAATATAGTAATTAATATTATTGTTACATGTGTTTTCTGTTTAAAAAATAATAGGTTTTATGTTCAATAAAATAAAATTTATAAGCTTTTTTCAATAGGTTATGTAATTTCCTTATTCAATATTTTTATTTGTATATAATTATATTAATAAAACTAGTTGAATATATATACTAGTGCAGTGATGTCTGCAGATTTTTGCACTAAAATGTGTTCTAAATTTTTATTGGCTTTCTAGTTAAAAGTTTACACGCCAAAGGCGTAGATATTTAACTTTCGGTGATTAATTTGGACCAAAACGTATATTTTCCCCCATTACGTCATGATGAGAAATTTAAAACGACCCCCTTTCCAGCTCACGATCTATTTGTCACACCAAACCACTTCAGTAAGAATTGAACTGTTATTATTTTTAACCAAAGTGAAATATTTTATTTACCGATACATAAACACATAACATAACACAAATCATGGTTTCCATTATGATTTAAACAAATCATGATTGTACAGATGAACCGCTGCCCACATATGAGGAAAATTGGGTTTTAGTTTCGGGGTACTATTTTTGCCGGCATACTGGACCCCTAACCTTTAAAATGAATTTTCGTTGGTCAAAATTGGTTAAACCGTTTTATTCTAATTTCATTAACCAGAAATAGATTTTTCAAATTATATATATATATATATAATTT
>CABFWO010000766.1:95567-234571 GCA_902155825.1 Timema genevievae
TGGGTGCAAAACGTAATACCTGGGTGCAAAACGTAATACCTGGGTGCAAAACGTAATACCTGGGTGCAAAACGTAATACCTGGGTGCAGAACGTAATACCTGGGTGCAGAACGGTGCAAAATAGGTGCAATACGGTGGTATATTTACATTTTAATTTTGAGGGGTTGGGGGGGGGGGCGTGAGCCCTATCTCTTGCCTCTTGCCTCAATTCCAAATTGAACTTTAATATACCATCTTACTAGTTGTATACAAATATGCATTTCAATTATATTTCTATAGATATGTTTATTATTTCATGTATGCTACTTGTTTATAGGCAAAAATATTTTTTAAATATACTTTTGGAAATGTGATGTCGACTACACAAAACTAATATTGTTTCTCTACGTATCTATTATTTCATTTAATATGCTCTTTGGTGATACGTGATGTTCTTTGTTTATTATTATGTTTCTATGACAATTTTTATTGTTTCGTTTCATTTTTCTTATTATTGATGTCAGAAAGATATAATTTTAATTTTTATGGTTGTTTGAAGAAGATTATTTTAGCTAATTTACATAAATTATTATTTAATATACGTCAAAAGCGTTCGATTTATAACGCATTTCATTTCTTTCCACGACAGTGCAAACGTGTAGCTTTGTTGCGATAGTTAGTGTTTTGTTATTTCTCGTTTAACTTAGTATAGTTTGAAGAAATATTAAACCTTTAATCATTTTATTAACATATTAGGTTTCTTTTTAATTTTTTCAGTAATTCTAAGGTAAAGTAAAAAGTTATGTAAAAATGTTGTGCTCTAAGATTTTGAAAAGTTTTGGAAGAAAGGCGAATGAAAGACATGTGAATTTTAATTTTAACATGAAAAGAGAAGATCGATTTTGTGAACCTGATAAGGTAGTGGTGGGGACAATTTGTCAGAATAACTCTGTGTTTAACGAGTCAGTGCGCAACACACAGTGCACCAGCAACTGCATCGTGGCTCTACGCACTGTCCATCTGACCCCTCCATCCTAGTCATCCGCAGACATAGATTCAATTCTGTCGAAAGGCAACGAGGTCCTCATTTCCTCCCTTCCGTTTTAAATTTGATTCTTCATCCCCTTCAGTATATCTTGCCATCTACAAAGTCGTGATTTCCATTTATCTTCAAAACTCCTTGTTCCACGTGCCTTGTGAGTTTTAACCATTCCAAGGCAATATTTCTCTGTTATTTCTCTTGAGAATGACCTGTTTACTGCCGATGACCTATCAGTTGCCTTAATCAAAGAGGACTCGCAATATTGGGTGTTAAAATATCACAGCAGGGGTAGCTTAGGTGAAGTAGTGTCTAATGGAGTTTCTGTCACTTACTCTCACACATCTGTCAACGACATGGTAAACAAGCTCATCTACAATTTGTTAAATGGTTCCTCTCTATTCCTAAAATAGTAGGTAGATATAATTTATGAACTGCCAAGCAGAGAGGCGAGAGTAAAAACATCCCAATTAGAATTTGGACTGGAAGGTGAGGAGTTGAAAGAAGATACCATAGTTCACAACACTCCCATATCTGAAATGGAAACAAATTATTTATTTTCAGATATGGATCGCTTCAAAAGGAATAGTAGTAAGGTAACACATTTCCAGAAAGTCAAAATCATTCAAGCTGCCGATGGAAAACTACCCCAAATTGTAGTAGGACTGGAAATTGAGAGGTCTAAAGAAGACACTACTATCCCTAACACTCCCGTTCGGAGCTGACCACTTGAAATAGATTCAGAGCGAACCAGATAACCAAGCACTCCTGTGGTCAGCATGAGTCGTACATCAATTACAGGTGTGCTACCCTCTGTTGGAAGAACACTACTTGCAAAGGAGAAAGCTAAAGAAAAAAAATAGGATTAAAATGTGCGCTAATGAGTATAGAGGAAAGGAGAAAGAAAAAGACGTTCAGAAGAAGATGAACCATGGGCGAGATGAGGATTATAGGGATAAGGAGAAATAAAGAGATGTTCAGAAGAAGAAGGAACAAGTTAAGGGAGAAAGAAAGAGGTGTTCAGAAGAAGAAGGAACCTAGGCGAGATGAGGAGTATGGGGATAAGGATAAAGAAAGTGATGGTCAGAAGAAGAACCAGCTTAAGTGGCATGAATAATAGAGGGATAAGGAGACAGAATTAGATGTTCAAAAGAAGAAGCAGGGGCTTAGGCGTGATGAGGACTATAGGTAGAAGGAAAAAGAAAATGATGATCGGAAGGAATTCAGGCAAGATGAGGAACTTAAAGAGGAGAAAGAATGTGATATAAAGAATCGAAGAATGAAGAGGTCCAATGGGTGTTGCCAGTATAGAGAGCAGTACAGAGATAGCCTGTACAAGCAGGACAGTGAGGAGAGCAAAGTCAAACGCAATGTTATCAAGTCTCGTTCCTTAATACTCGAACACATTTGATGCTCGGGTGAGGGATTATTCTTCAAACATTCAGTGAATAGTTTAAACAAAGAAAGACTAAAATATAAACTAGATGAAGATGCTTTTATAAAAATAAGTTAAAATCTAGGCAATAATAATTATAAATGGCTGAGTAACACTTGCATTCGGTACATTACGAAGGGAGCCATTCTAAAACTAGCCGCTGTCAATGTAATACAGTATATTCCCGTTCCTTCTTGCCTCAGTTCACTATTACATCTCGAAGAAAGAATGGTGGCACATTTTATACAGATTTTACCTCTCAAACAAAACGCATTGAATCCCCAGTTAGGGTTAAAAGGATGCGTGTTTAACATACCAGTTGAGGTGAACGATATTTTACCGTCTATTTCCCGACGTTTATATGAAATATCTACTGTTAAAAAGAAACTGAAATGGCATTTTTACCCTGCTTCTCATGGTATATTTGAAACAATACGTCCGGCCAAGGTATGTGATGTCCTGGAACTGTCATCACAAACATCTTTGTACAAGAAGTACAACTTTGAGATTGATCAGTCGTATTTCAGGAACTACTAGAAGCAGTGCAACCAGGAAATAGACTTTATTATTGACGAATGATACATTTTATACGATGGAGCAACTGACACTTGGATGAATACCTTAAAGAAAATTACTTGAACTCATTTAATCAACCTGAAAAATCATAATGTGAGATACCCTTTATACGGATGAGAACGTAATTACAGAAAATAGTGACGAAGTTCTAGTATTAGATCGAAATAAGGAAATGTGTGACAAAATTAGAATAATAGCCCCAGGCCAGGGAAAAATCTCCTGCACGATGGCACTTGAATCCTGACTTAGAAGAACAGTCGTTCCCAAAAATGTATTGCGGTTGGTCTCTTGAAATTAAAGGCAACATATCTTATGCTGAAAGGGTGAAGTCAGAGGTGAGGCAAAGTGATCTTTAAGGTACAATAGTACTCGGATATTGCACATGGCTACAAATAAACTTGAACAGGATTTCCTATCTAATATAAATCTTTGTCTTAGGAAAAGTCAAGAAAAAAACCCATATCAGCAAGACAAACCCTTGACAAAACACATTTTAAAAACCCTATTAACCAAGATGATGGCTTCAAAGTTTTAAATCAGATTATATCAGTCCTATCATACTGGGAGCAAAGGAAAAGTCAACTAATGGCCACGATTCGCCAACTTGGATGTATCACAATGTTACTAACGTTATCAGCAGCAGAAACTAAATGGCCAAAGCTGATCCAATTTTTTTAAAATCAAAACTAAGCAATAACAGAAAGTTTACCCTCTAGTAGTCAGGAGCACTAGATACATCAGAAAAAAAAAACGATCCCCTCACATATGCTAGCTATTTCAATAAACAATTTATAAATTTATGTGGCACTTAAGGTGATTGGCCCTTTTCATTTGGCGTGGAAATGCATAGCCATGGGAACAAACGGTTATCTTCAAGAATTTTTATTGTTTTGAAATTTTATTTTCGGGAACGGTTTGTTCAAGAATAGAAGCATGTTGATTAAGATATACTATTTATATACACACCTCCTCTATAATTATAACAGTGATCAAATATCGATAAAATTGACACTTTTCAATAGAAAACTTCCGGCCTCATAATAAAAAATAAGAAAATGTAACAATTAATAAACATCGATACATTATATTAGAGGGGGGTGTTGAAAATATTAACATAAAAATTTCACTCGTTCTCGAGAAAACTGATATTTCCAAACGTCTGATTTTTCTGCAAGACTTGTCTAGTAGCTAGCACCATCTACGGTTTTCGTGATCCCTCTGTTCTTGTTGTCGCGGAAGGATACTTTGGTTGGTTGTGAAGCCACGCAACGCTTTTCACCTTCCCGCCCACATACCACAAAATAGATTTTAGACTTGCACTCGACTGGGGCAAGGTTCTTAAAGCATGGACCATTCGAGGAGCATAGCGTTGAAGACAGTTATGAAAGAGCAGAGTTTCAGCTAAGAATATCTCTCCAGGAACATATTTTCATTTGGTTAGAAAAAATATCCCTCAGTACCATCAAGATAAATCCTGGAATATTTCAAACTGAATAACTTTTTTGAGAGATTTCTCCCATGTAAATTTGATTAAAATAACCCAAATATATATTACCTGTAGTACAAGCATACACATATTTTTTACAAGGGAATGAAAACTAAAATGAAATGTAGATTTAACTTTCCAATTCTCGCCATGTCTCACACCTACATTTTAAATCCAATAAAACTTGAAGACAGGACTGAAGAAACTACCTGAAATTTTAACAAAATCAAAGAAATCACGAATAATCCCTATAAACAAACTAAATTAATAGACTTTCAGGATATACCCAAGGAACTGAAACTGACTGAAGCGCAATATATCAAAGCTCTTAGAAGGTCTATAAAGCGATCACAGATATTCCTAAGGCACACAAGTTTAGAAGCAGACATAAGTTAATACAATAAAGACATTTTAAACAGGTATGAATCCAACATTGATGTTCAGTTCGTATTGCAAGAGTACGAGGCTGCAGGCTATATAACAAACTATACAAGCAAAGTAGATGCCGGCCCATTGAGACTGTTGAGAGAGGCTGCCGATGATATCAACAACGGTTACACGAATGCTAGAAAGAAACCAAGAAACCAACGTCTAAGCAGAGCCAACGTTTTTATAAACAGTAATCTCCTGTCAGCTCAAGAGGCAACGTACCATGTGCTCTCTTTACCCCTTTCTTAGCGTAGTCGTGGCATAGGATACGTGAATACCAGTCCTTATTCAGATCGAGTGAGAATGTTGAATCTAAATTCTGAAATCAGGAAATTAAATTTAAATTCAGATGAGATTTTCATGGCCGATATTTTTTTTTTTGGAATATAGTAAAAGACTCTAAAAATTATAAAAAAAATTATTTAGCTCATTTAGCTGCATTTTATTAAAAATCAAAAACGCACAGTGAGGATGCATGATGATGAGGACTCTTGAGTTCAATTTGTACCAAGAGAGACAAAGATCCAAGATATTAAGGTACAAAAGATATAAGCTATTTCAAAATCCTAGTAATTACGAGCAAATTTGTTATTGCCCTTCAGAAATGAGGTTGAAGAAGAAGAAAACATCAATTATGAATTAAAATATAATCAAAATTTAGATGAGATGGAAGCTAACCGTTCAAAATACTCAGTAGTTGCAGACGATGTGTTGCACGAAGCTTTAAATTTTGCGCAGGAAGAACACCGGGATTTGGATGATAATGCAATAGAAAACTTTGAAAAAGATCAACATCTTACAGAGCAAAGAATTGACATTTTGGAAGAGGGTAGGGGCTGAAAAGATGAGGGAAGCTTATAGTTATAAATTTGCTGAACCTAAAAGAATAGATTATAACGAAATGAATAAAGTCCTTCAAAAGTTAAATACAGGTCTGAGGCAAATAGTAAAGCATGTTTTACACTGTATGGAATCCAGCGATAATCCCATTAGAATATTTTGAAGGGGATGTGCAGAAGTAGGTAAATCTACAGTAATTAATGCAACCTACCATTCGGTGACTAGTTTCTTTGATAATTCTCCTGTTGGTGATAAATATTCCATCAAAGTTATTTTGTGTGTTCCATCATGCAAAGCTGCTTTTATTATAAATGGTATTAATATCCACATGGCTTTTCCACCTCAGGTAGCTCAATTCGGAGGACAGATGACAGACCTGTCGAGTAATATAACCAGCACGAGTCGAGAAAAACGTATAAATATTAAACTGTTGATCATAATGAAGTGGTAATAGTAGGCAGCAGAATGCTCATCAGGGTGGATGCGCGGCTGAAGCAAGAGGTGGGAAGTGAGTCTTTTGGAGGTGTTGGGGTAAAGTTTTTCGGAGATCTCACTCAGCTCCCCAATGTGACGATAGCCTTCGTGTTCAAAGCCCCTTCCCCCCAAGTCAGTGATTTGAGTGTATTATGCGAAATTGATCCCCTGGGGGAAGGGCTCAGCATTTATGAACTTAAACAAGTTATGCGCCAAGAGAACGAGAATCTTTTCATAAGTGCTCTCAACAATATAGCTGCAGAGAATGAATAACGAAGATTTACAGCACTTCAGATCAAAGAAAATAGATTAATTAAACGTCCCAAGTGAAGCTATAATGCTGTATTTAAAAAACGTCTTTATAGACCAGTAAAACGACGAAAAAATAACAAAAAACCCACAAGTTGAATTCATATCAAAAGTAAAAGATTTTGTACTGGTAAAGGTTAGTGTTTCTCATAAGCAAAGATCCTTTAATTTATTTTAAAATAAAACATATTTAGAAGTCTGTGGTCTTTCTGGTAGTATCAGATTCAAAATAAATATCAAATACATACTTTCTATTAATGTTGACTCACATTATGGACTGGAAAATGGTTCCTGCGAAGTATATAAACACTTGACATTTAAACTCAATTCAAATGAGACCGTAAAACTATTACTTAATTTTACACCTAATGATTCCATAGGAAAAAGTCCAAAATTATTAGCCTCCAATTTTATGAAAACCAACAATTTAAACACACCATGAGTCCCAATAACAAGGAAAGTTCACACTACTATAAATGTCAATAAGTCGGGTTAATACCAGATGTTATTGCAGCAGTTTCCAGTAGCATCAGCTGAAGCTTTAGCGATAGTTACTCCTGAGATGTTATCCCCATTCTCTAAGTATATACAATCCAAGCTGAGCTCTCCAATTGGCGGGAAAACAGAAAAGCTAGTGCCCAACCTAAACAATAAACAAAATAATGTGGTACACTACCGTAATTTAAGACTGTATATTTCCTTGTGTATGAAGCTTCAAAAGATACACAGAGTCCTCACTTTCAATCAGAGCGCTTGGTTGAAACCATATATTGATTTTAATACTTCCCAGCGAAAAAATGCAGTTAATGGATTTGAAAAGGACCTTTTCAAACTCATGAACAATGCAGTATTCGAGAAGTCTATGGAGAATCAAAGACATCGTGTAAATGTCCAATTACTAAATAATGAAAACAAGCTGAAGAAGCGTATTATTTCACCAGCATTCATTTCTTATACGATCTTCACGGAAGAGTTAGTTGGGGTTCACATGAGAAAAATAAACCTACTTTTGAATAAGCCTACCCATGCAAGCTTCTCAATCTTAGATATAAGTAAGATTATAATGTATAACTTTCATTATAATTATGTTAAAAGGAAATATGAACAAAATGGAAAGCTGTTATTCACAGACACAGACTCCCTCTGATACAAACTGAAAACAGAAAATGTGTATGTGGATATGTTTGATAATATAAACAGATTCTACACTTCAGACTATCCAGAAAAACATTTTTTACACAGTTCGTGTACTAAAAAAGCTCTGGGTAAAATTAAGAATGGGATGAATGGAGAATGTATTCGAGAGTTTGTGGGACTTAGACCGAAGCTTTACTCCATTCAAAAGGAGAGTCTTGAGGAGAAAAATGTAGGTAAGGGTGTGTCAAAAACCACTCTCAAAAATAAAATAAAACATGCCCATTATAAAAAATGTTTAAAGCAGGGGCATACGATCAATACAAAATAAGAGAAATGTGTTCACCAATGGAGACATAAAAAATCACCCTTTATGTTTTGTATGTATGTATATTGAAAAGGAGGTTTGTGTAGTAACATTTGTAATAAAGATTTTGTTACGTAAAAAGCTCGAATGCTTGTGAATATCATAGTCTGATTTCATCAGGTGAAACAGCATGACTTTATCGAAATTAGTTATAGGTGGGAGGTGACGTTACTCTCTTCCTCGCAGTGCATCCTGGGAAACGTTTTAACAAACGGCTAAACGAGTAACACCCAATACGTAGTAATATTATAATAAAAAGATAGTAATTTATAAAAGTTTTATCAAATTAATGGTGTAACTATTTTATAAACTCCTTGTTTGCCCCTCCCCTCGTTCCACCTCCACCCCTCCCAAAATATGTTTTCCTGATCCGCCACTGATCAATGCTATTCTTATGAGAAAAGTGACTAACTTGCTTTATGGGAAGGATTGATGTGGGAGAAAGTGGCCCAATTTCACAATGTTATGGATCAATGCTAAAACCCCCAAAATAATTTTCCCCGATTCCCCTCTGATCAATGTTATTCTTATGGGAGAAAGTGAGCAAGAAGTGTCATTTCAACCACTATTGCCGTCCTACACCCCCTGAAATACTAACGGAAAATAATAATAGTTATTTCAAGGATTGGAAGCTGTAATAAATCCCATTCATAACATAATAATACGTGCTAAGTCCATTTAATAAGATATTACCAGTCACAGTAAGTTAATTATAGAAATGAAAAAAGCTGATAGAGAGAAAGTTGTGATCAAAACTTATTCCAGGAAGAGAGAGGAGTTGTGTTACGATCTCAGTAGTTGAATATGTAAAGTTTAATTCATTTAATAATTTTAAAATTTTTAAAAGCTTGATCTTGTCGTGAAAATGTTTCTTTGACACTATACACTTTGCGGACTGATTTAAAAGTTTTTATCGTAACTTTGGACTCGAGTTAATTCTTACCCCATTGTGTAAAAAATATACGTTTTACCATAGCTTTTATTAGAAAGCGTTAATGTTGAAAAAATTTTGGAGAGGCATGTTCTAGTTGCCCAATTGACTAACGCGTTTGTCTCTTATTGCTCTAGATCACAGGAACATGACACAATTACTATGTAGAAATATATAGTAGCCATTACGTTCAAATACATTTTTATTGGTTGTATTGTAGGAAAAAGAGTAAAGCTATAAAATTCTGGAGGTCATTACTAGAGCTGGGATTTCTATGTAAATACATATTCTATTCCTTGCCATTTAGATGCTCAGAAAATAGAAATCTCAACACCATATTAGGGTTGGTATAATATATAAAATGAAAATCAAATATTATTTGATTATCATTATATATATTTTTACTTTTTTGACATTTTATAATTATATTTCAAGTGATTTTACATAAAGCAGCCTATTTTATGATTTTAAATATATTTTTATACTTATTGAAAATTAGTTTATTATTTAAACATTGTTTGATTTGGCTTGGTTTGCATAAATCAGCTGAAAGGAATTTTTCAATGAACTTTTGAAAAGGGTGAAATCCATCTCGAGTAGTCAGGTGTTTTTCCACTAAGTACATGCCTTCTCTCCTCAAAATGAACCTTTTGATGCATTTTTTAAAAATAATTTTGCAAACAGATAAGGAATTTCTGTCTGGAACCTCCCTCCCCTCCAACACACTGGTCCAACGACTTATATTCTTATCTTATAATATCTTCAAGTAATTTTAGTTTCACATGAGCGGTTGAAAGTGAAATTCTAACAGTTTTTAATTTTTTTCACCCTGACACTAGCCGAGTCTTGCAGATTAGTAAATTAAAATAATGGGCTGGGATCAACGACTCCTTCACAACCTACAGTAAAGTTGTAATGTGTCAATCTTGCAACAAAAATATTGGATTTTCCGAAAAATCACAATTGGAGCAACATGTGCGGCACACACTTCGTAAGAAAAAATATCTGATTTATTCGAAGAATCTTTTTTCCAGTTAAAAAACTAATTCTGTAAGGGATTTCGTAGTGCAATGGTCGCTGCGAATATTCCATGTTTTAAATTTCAAACGCCTGAATTTGCATCCTTTTTGTAACAGTAATGAAAGTGACAAATTCCTGATCAATCAATCGTCAGAAATAATTATCTGCGTATGTATTATGAAAAAACAATGGAAAGCATAATACATGATATAGGAGAAGCTTTCATATGGGTCGCTGTGGATGAAATCACGGATGTTTAGGGTGATTTTGTTGTGATCCTTATGATAGGTATTATAGAGCCTAAGTATATTTCCAAACCATATTTTATTTACTAAGAAATACTGGAACATTCGTATCATGTTGCAAGATTCGTGAATGATGAAGTGAAAGTGTTGTGGCCTAGGCGAGCTCACGTAGAGAAGGTCATGGTACTATATTCGGATGCCACAGCGTATATAATTAAAATCGCAAGTGCTTTGAAGTTGTTCTATCCTGATAAGATCCATCTTACGAGTTTGGCTCATGGACTGCATCATTTTGTGGAATACATTAGAGTCCATTATTTATAAATGAATGGATTAATTATTATAATATAATACATTTTAATCAATAATAGTATTTTAGTGAGAGTTTTTAAAATAAAGAATAAGAATCAATACTTTATATTCATATATTTGACTTGTCACTCGATCCATACTCATCCTCCAAATATGTCCAAACCCCCACAAGACACTTCTTTCACATTGTTCTATTGGATTCCCTTTCAAACCACACTCCTTCAGAACCCATTCATTACCGACTCTGTCCATATGTGTTTTTCCACATATATTTCTTAGATATCTCATTTCAACCGCATTCACAATGCTCTTGTGTTTCTCCTGACAAACCCACGCTTTACATCCGTAGAGCAATGTTAGCGTTTACACACTTTTATATACTGCCACATTTGTCTCTTTTGATACTACATCATTCTTTGCAATAGTCCACACACATCCAACTACTCTCCTAGGTGCATTCCCCCGACTGTCAATTTTGCCATCGATACGTCCATTTTTACAGAACATTCTGCCTGGACACAAAAAATTATTCACTTGTTGTAACAGTTTTCAATTTATACTAAGTTGACACTCATTTACTGATCCATACTTATAAAAAGCCAATACCTTAGTTTTGGAAAACTTTATACGAAGATCCATTCTGTCTGTCGTCACACTCAAACGATTTGATGCATTCTGCAAGTCACTTTCCTTCTCTTCCATTAATACAGTATCATCTGCATATAACAGCACTCTCACATTCACATTGTATAATTGTACACAACTGTGTCCTCACAAGCATCCCTCATACACTCATCCATGAAAACATTAAACAGATATGGAGACATAACACAACCTTATCTAACAACCTGTTCAATATCAAACCCTTCTATCAAAGCTCCATCCACCCTAACGCACGCTTTACTTCCGTCATATACCGCCTTAATTGAATTTACTAACCATGCATCCACTCCATATTCTCTGAGAACATTTCATAGCATACTCCCATTCACCCAATCTTACGCTTTCTCCAGATCAACAAATTCACAATAAACTTTCTTTATTACTGCTATACATTTCTCAATCACTTGTTGTAATGCAAATATCTGGTCCATGCAACCTATACCAGCATAAAACCACATTGCACACAGCAAATCTTGCTCGTAGTTCTTTCACGCACTCTCTCAATTAAAACTCTCCCAAAAACTTTGCCTGGAATACTCAACAAACTAATTGCCCTATAATTCTTACATTATTTCTTACTGACTTTGCCTTTATACAAAGGAACAATGATGGCATTCTTCCAGCCATTAGGAACGTTCGAAATCCCAGCACACACATAGAATAACTCACACAATCTGGCAAGTAGAACCGTGCCCCCACATTTAAGCATTTAAATTCTGAGCTTATATAACGTTTTAATCAAGTTTATTGTTATATTACTATAATGCGTTGTTTCAGATACCTAGAAACTGGAAAGAAAGTTTAAAAGAGTGAAGTGGTCGGTGGAGGCCCTTGAAAAAGCAACCAAGGCCATGAAAAATGGACATTCTATCGATAATCCAGCTAAAAACAACAAAATTCAATTCAGTACGTTGCAATAAACGCTTTCGAAATGGTAATTTAAAGCTGTCAAATTAGCACGTAGCTCTGTATTCACTTATGAACAAGAAGAGGCCTTTTTGCCAAATTGTTGGCAAAACTCTTTTATGGTCTAACAACTGTGTAGCTACGACGTATTCCTTTTATCTTTGCGGGGAAAATGGAATAGCACACCCATTGAATAAAATTATATTTTCGTATGGCTTTTAGGTTTGTGCACCGAGATCCCATATTTTGTATTTGTAAACCAGAAACAAAAAGTATTCACTTGGACTGAAGTGGACAGATTTTCCACTAATTAGGAAGAAGAACTAAAAAAACATTACTTTAAACACACCTATATTATGAATATGAATAAAAGACCCTGGCTCATATTGAGTTAAAGTGGACAAAAAAACTCGCGTGGCGAAAATATCACAGTGTTTGTGCTATGGGTGCACCGAATAAATTCATATAACCAATATTCATATTTCCCCGTCAAAGGATGACTCCCATTCTTGAGGAAGGTGGCTTGCTTAACTGGTTTGATTTTCTCCTGTTCAAGAAAAGATTGGATTAACGAATAGCTCTTTGTGACGCATTTGAATAATTTGGTCAAGACTGATAGTTTAAGCCGAGACAAACCAGTGCTTTTTATACTAGACAATCGCAGTACCCACTGCACCCTGGAGACACATGAATATTGCAAATAAGGTAATATTGTGATGCGCACTTTGCCTCCTCATTTTTATCACAGACTACATTCGATAGAGTAGCTTTCAATAGACACGTGAAAATATGCAGCTGAATGAAGTTAATTTGTAGATAAAAAGTGAACATTTTGAAAGGAAAGGACACTATCATGTATCTGGATTACTTAACAAGGCTTATTATTAGTTTGCCACAGTTGCCAAATGTCTTTCTGATTTGCAGACAAAAAAAAACACATTTATTGCTAAAGTATACACAGAAGAGTATTTTTCTTATTGAAACATTTATAAACAGACCTTAAACCCAACTATCCTTTAATGTAAGTCTATCGTCAAAATAGTAATTCTGTATCCATTGAATCAGAATCTTCTGAACCGAAGCTCACTGAACTAAAATCTGCAATGATATCCGGTGAAGAAATTTAACTGATTCGTAACAACAGAAGAAATCGGGCAAAGCAGCGTTCAGAAATTCTGACAGCTACGCGGGTAGAGAATATACTTGAAGTTAAGAAGAAGAAAGCGTGTAACCCAAACGGGTACTAAGACGTGGTGATCAACAAAATGGCCAAAGAAATTGAAAACACTAAAGTATACACAGAAGAGTATTTTTCTTATTGAAACATTTATAAACAGACCTTAAACCCAACTATCCTTTAATGTAAGTCTATCGTCAAAATAGTAATTCTGTATCCATTGAATCAGAATCTTCTGAACCGAAGCTCACTGAACTAAAATCTGCAATGATATCCGGTGAAGAAATTTAACTGATTCGTAACAACAGAAGAAATCGGGCAAAGCAGCGTTCAGAAATTCTGACAGCTACGCGGGTAGAGAATATACTTGAAGTTAAGAAGAAGAAAGCGTGTAACCCAAACGGGTACTAAGACGTGGTGATCAACAAAATGGCCAAAGAAATTGAAAACGATAAAATAGGAGGGAAAAAAATGGCATAAATTCTAAGAAAAGAGTCCAAGAAAATTTGAGTGAATGTTTCAATTCGAGTTCATCACATGAAGATAGGTGAAGGAAACGAGAATTTTTTGATGAGAAAGAACTTAATGACCCACTCACAGCTGAGGATGAATGTTTTATTTTCGAAAATTTAATTTATTTAGGTAAAAAACACTAAACTAGTCATATGATTATAATGTGAAGAGATTGAAACGATTCAAAAATATAATTTGATCTACTTAAAAATTGGAGATACTGGGGATCGAACCCAGGACATTTCACATGCAAAGCGAACGCTCTACCACTGAGCTACATCCCCTTTAAAAGTTTGAAGTGTAACTAATGTATTCAAGGTTTCAATAGTAGGTTTAAAAATATTACATTTAACATCATTGTTTGTCAGCAATATCAAAATGCGCCTTTATTAATTGCTGACCTAGTTGTGTCTACGCCCTCAAACACCAACTGTATTATCATTCTATCGACACCAATTATAGCCGGCTACAGGGACAGCTGAATAATTTATATATTGACCAAAGCCCTACTTGAATGAACATATTTTGTATTTATTTTTTATTACCGCGTCTTACTACCTGTTCATTTTATACTAAAATAAATGATTATTATTTAATTATTCTAATAGACAAGGGATGAGGAAAACAGCATAATCGAGGTAATCAACTCAACTTTAGATCATTAATACAATAATTCCAAGTCTTTAAAGTATTACAATTTTAAGATAGTCTGTTTTTATCTCGATTAAACTGTCTGGAATGTGGATAGAATAGATTATAAAAAATAAATTTGGTATATTAGCATTCAGACGACAGTTACAACCTTCTAGTGACCGTTAGAACAATCTAAAGGTAATTGTATTTTTCTTAACGAAAAATAAAATATATATTTGAAATTCTGAGATTTTATAACGTTTTGTTCAAGTTTACTGATATATTACCATCATGCGTTGTTTCAGATACCTATAAACTGGAAAGAATTGTTAAAAGTGTGAAGTGTTCGGTGGAGGCCCTTGAAAAATCAGCCAAAGCCGTGAGAAATGGACATTCTATCGATAATCCAGCTAAAGACAACAAAATGCCATTCAGTACGTTGCAAGAAACTCTTTCGAAAGGTCAATCTATTGCTGTCAAATTAGCACGTAGCTCTGTATTCACTTATGAACAAGAAGAGGCCTTTTTGCCAAATTGTTCACAAAACTCTTTTTGGTCTAACAACTGTGTAGCTACGACGCATTCCTTTCATCTTTGCGGGGAAAATGGAATAGCACACCCATTCCATAAAGAGTCTCGCATGGCAGGAAAAGAATGGCTTTTAGGTTTATGCACCAAAATCCTACATTTGTATTCGTAAACCAGAAGTAAAAAGTATTCAATTGGACTGAATTGGACAGATTCTCCATTGACTTGTAAGAAGAAATAGAAAAACATCGCTTTAAACAAACCCATTTTTGGTATATGAATTAAAGACCGTGGATAGATTTGAGCTAAAAAAAAAAGTATCAAAAAGAGTTGGCTCTGTGGTAAGCTGAGATCGCGGGGGGAAATCTCAGTATTCGTGCTATTACTGCAACGGGTCAATTTATACCACCAATGTTACTAATTCCACGTCAAAGATAAGTCCTCTTCTTGAGAAAGTTAGCCCACCTGGTTCGATTTTCACTTTTTTTTTAATGGGTAAAATTAATGAAGATATGTTTATGACTTGGTCTAAGTATTTTGTCAAGACTCCTAGCTCAAGCCGAGACACAGGTCCCACTGCACCCTGGAGACAGATGAATATTGCAAATAAAGTAATATTGTGATTCTTTCTTTGCCTTCTCATTATTCTCACATACTACATTCGATAGAGTAGCTTTCAATAGACACGTGAAAATATTCAGCTGCATGAAGTTAATTTGTAGATAAAAAGTGAACATTTTGAAAAGGAATGGACGCTATCATGTATCTGGATTATTTAACAAGGCTTATTATTAGTTTACCACAGTTGCCAAATGTCTTTCTGTTTTGCAGACAACAAAAATATACCCATTTATTCCTAAAGTATACACAGAAGAGTATTTTTCTTATTGAAACATTTATAAACAGACCTTAAACCCAACTATCCTTTAATGTAAGTCTATCGTCAAAATAGTAATTCTGTATCCATTGAATCAGAATCTTCTGAACCGAAGCTCACTGAACTAAAATCTGCAATGATATCCGGTGAAGAAATTTAACTGATTCGTAACAACAGAAGAAATCGGGCAAAGCAGCGTTCAGAAATTCTGACAGCTACGCGGGTAGAGAATATACTTGAAGTTAAGAAGAAGAAAGCGTGTAACCCAAACGGGTACTAAGACGTGGTGATCAACAAAATGGCCAAAGAAATTGAAAACACTAAAGTATACACAGAAGAGTATTTTTCTTATTGAAACATTTATAAACAGACCTTAAACCCAACTATCCTTTAATGTAAGTCTATCGTCAAAATAGTAATTCTGTATCCATTGAATCAGAATCTTCTGAACCGAAGCTCACTGAACTAAAATCTGCAATGATATCCGGTGAAGAAATTTAACTGATTCGTAACAACAGAAGAAATCGGGCAAAGCAGCGTTCAGAAATTCTGACAGCTACGCGGGTAGAGAATATACTTGAAGTTAAGAAGAAGAAAGCGTGTAACCCAAACGGGTACTAAGACGTGGTGATCAACAAAATGGCCAAAGAAATTGAAAACTATAAAATAGGAGGAAAAAAAATTCCATAAATGCTAAGAAAAAAGTCCAAGAAAATTTGAGTGAATGTTTCAATTCGAGTTCATCACATGAAGATAGGTGAAGGAAACGAGACAATTTTGATGAGAAAGAACCTAATGACCCACACACAGCTGAGGATGAATGTTTTATTTGCAAAAATTGTGGTAAGAGTGGTAAGATATGGTTTCAGTGCACTGTTCTGGATGGAAGTCTCCTGATGGATAGGATATAATTATGTGCGAAGATTGGTACCGTAATTAATATATTGTTACCTGTGTCTTCTGTTTGTAAAAAAAAAATCTATTTTCAGTAAATAGTATCTCTTAATAAAACACTCTTATGGAAGATTAGAACATATTCCAATATACATTTGCGAGTATTCTTTCCAACTAATTTTAATTTTATCTATTTTAATTATATAGGAAAGAACGCATACCGACATTACCCACAGAAACAATGATTCTACATGTTGGTGTAAATTGTTTGGATTTTTATATTTATAATTTTTTGACTAATACCATAACAAATTAATATTCCTAAGTAATATTTATAGTAAATATATTCAAATTGAGACGAATGGTCTCCCATTTATAGCAAATCTTTCTTAGGTGACTTGTATCCCTATATAGACTTCTTTCCCAATTTCATTTACCAAATATTTATTTATAATTTAATTGTTTAGGGAAAAAAACACTAAACTAGTCATATGACTATGATGTGAAGAGATAGAAACGATTCAAAAACAGATTTTGATCTACTTAAAAGTTGGAGATACTGGGGATCGAACCCAGGGCCTTTCACTTGCAAAGCGAACGCTCTACCACTGAGCTACAACTCCTTATATGATATGACGTGTAACTAATGTATTTAGGGGTTCAATGGTAGGTTTAAAAATATTACATTTAACATCATTGTTTGTCAGCAATATCAAAATGTGCCTTTATTAATTGCTGACCTAGTTGTGTATACGCCTTCAAACACCAACTGTATTATCATTCTATCGACACCAATTATAGCCGGCTACAGGGACAGTTGCATAACTAGTAGGGTCAAACTAAGAAAAAAATGCGGTGAGCCCCAAAATAATTGCAAGAAAACGTTTTATGGGCGATTTTCTGGTGAATCAGGAGTGGAGAGTAACTTATTTAAAGTTGGCCTAAATAGGATGACTGGAAGGTGTCCTATCATAGCGTCAAATAAATGGCCTCCAATGGCGCATAAATGAGAGAAATGTATGGCGTTTGTTGAAATGTACATATATGATTATGTTTGAAATATAAAGAAAATATTTATGAAACAAATGTATATATTTTTGTATGATAAAAGTTTTAAAAATGAATGCTGATGAGAAGTATGAGAAGTATGTCCCTTATGTCAAAATGAGTTAGGAACTGAC
Organism: Timema genevievae; assembly: GCA_902155825.1. Lineage (NCBI taxonomy): Eukaryota > Metazoa > Arthropoda > Insecta > Phasmatodea > Timematidae > Timema > Timema genevievae. Next base: position 113,516 of record CABFWO010000766.1, read on the forward strand.
AAAAGAGTCAACATTAGTCGCAAAGGAGTTGAAGGAATTAATACTGCAAGTGTCGAGAGAGGCGATAACATCGTTGTAACGACTGGAACTGTGGGTACACAAGTCGTGTCTTATGAATTACGTTAATAAGAACTATATTAAGATACATAATTGAGGTATAGTTGATTGTCAAACCCCGATCCTCAATAAAAGTGCGCAAATTTAGATTGGTTCATTTAATAGTAGAGGATACTGTTTCTTTTGTGAGAACCAAATTGTTAGCAAGAAAGGTAGTTACGATTATGATGACTATAGCTGTGTTAGAACTAAGAACTTTGTAGACTATATATTGGAACACTGTAAAACACGAGAAGATGAACGGTTCTTATTTGTTCAAGGATGCGTTGAGTACTTCTTTAGATACCTTCATTAAACTGATTACATATTATACCATCATTCATGTGATGTCAATTTTCGAACTGGTTGAGATGTCCCTGTGAACTAGGTTGAAAGTGAGGCACTTGATGATATTGTCACGTTTCGCCATCAAACTAGCCGAATATTACGTGACTACTCACATGCTGAATAAATATAACGAGGAAGCTCACCAAAAATTGACAATATAAACTGCAGCCAAATTAATCTAAAGTGATGTCAAAACTTCATTTACATATTCCAAGGTCAAATAGCTCAAACTGAAGAATTGAAACTAGAATCTGCTTTAGAGTACATTCCTGCTAGTTTGCACTGTATGCTTGAACATCTTCTGGTTGGGAAGGACAAGTCTCGGAAAGAGGCAAGTATTGGTCAAGCCATTGTTCAAGCTGTGCCTCCAAGGAGTGTGATAGCCCCATTACGGTACAACGATACCGGTTTTGATGATGATGATGATGATGATGATTACTACGACGCGTTCATGCCTTACTGCGCACAAATACACACGGCTATGACGATCTGATTTTATGTGTATTTCTTACAGTGGGATTACTTATTAGTTATTTGTTGAAATTAGTAGAAAATTAATGTTGTACACGATTTATTTTGTTGATTGCACTTTCAGTATCGTAAATTTAATATTAAAATGATACAGTTTTTTGTTCATTTACGAACTGACGCGGAGAGCCAGATATAGTGCTGTTACAGACTAAGATTTACTCTGTATTACTATTTTTCTGTATTATATTACTATGTTTTTATGTCGATTACTATAAGCACAAGCTACTTATATATGACCTACCCCTTGTCACCAGTGTTAAAATCAACTAATTAGAAAACTCCTGGTAACCTGATGTTGCAAAGGCTAGTTTCCTATTGGGTAAAAGGCAGCCAACTCATCACCATCTTTAAATAAAAGGAAGGAGGTTTTTTTTTAAGAAATAAAGTTTTAAAACGTATTATACTGAAATTACTTCTGAAAGTATTAAAAGGAAAATTTACACACAGTTCTTTATAGAAAAATACAGTTCATCCATGACTTTTTAAATAAATGAGAGGGGTCCAAAACAGTACCGTTACAACGGGTTTGATTAGCTATCCAAATGTATCATCATTTCCGGTCAAGTTCCTTGATAGACACCCCCTCTGCCCTGGGTTACTGCCCCTCAAACACAGCAGTTCTGAGGTTTCAGGAAAACACTGTTTCTTTTGTTGCTCTGGATGTTATAGGCTATGCGAATGTATCCATTATGATAGTGTTGTAAGAATAAGTGTAAAGGGTATATTATATGGCAGGGGGGATGACAGCGGCCATAGCCCCAGGACGACAAATCATGCAGCCAATTAATACGGAAAATCTCCGTACTGAACAGCACTGGTCAAACACAAGTGGACATTGTAGAGTAATGTTTTGTTTAAAAAAAAACACGTCGTACTATAGAATGGCTGTTAGAGGAAATCCTGTTTTTCACAGTTGTTCAAAAATCTTTTGCGCTCCAAACGCAGATCTAAATATTTTCTGCAAACAAAATGGTATCTTTGTTTGAGGAGATCTAGGGCCAGTTTCATAGTCAGATTTAGTACGCCTCAAGTGCGGCGCTATACTAAATACAAGACGTCACCTACCTGAAATTGAATGGAATGGGCCAATTTCATATGCGAAACTGGCCCATTCCATTCTATTTCAGGTAGGTGACGTCTTGTATTTAGTATAGCGCCGCACTTGAGGCGTACTAAATCAGACTATGAAACTGGCCCCTAGTCTGATTCTATACTATCCCTACGTCACAGCATCTTTTGTAGGAAGTATTCTCCGCAAATACATTTGTGAAGCTAGAAAGACTACCTCCAACACTGTCGACCACAAATATTCACTCTCAGTGAGTTTACTTACAAATCATGGAGAGGTTGGGGAAAAAATGACGACATGGATCCACCTGAATGGGGGTGTATTATACAAGATGGAACATTTCTTCTATTAATAATGGACTTTAATACTGCACCGGACAAACTTCTTCAAATGATCTGATGCAATTGTTCTGCACCAGCAACACAATGCGATGCGGGTGCAAAAATAAATTGGGTTTGAATGCATCACAGCTTGTGCACCGTGGCAATATGGTAACCGTGACAATACGATTCAAGAATCAGTTTCAGATGAGGACATTGAGAACTATCTGTGAAATTGCTCTAAGACCAAACTATGTCAATTTTTTAAATACTTTGTTTAGTATAATGAATAATTTTTAAAGGTAAACAAATGAGAATCCTTCGATTGTGAGATACGTGATTAAAATTTTGACATTTATTTCAATATGTTTTATTCATGTGGTCTGATTTTCGCCAACTTTTACTATTTTCTTGTAGACACCACATAATAAAAAAAAAACCATAACATGTTTTCTTGCAATTGTTTTGGGGTCATGTGACATATCTATCCGACTTACTTATGTATTGACATATAGGCCTCAGTGGTGTACGCATGATTACGAAGTANAGAGTCCACAACCACCGGAGTCAAAATTATTTACCTTTATATACACATAGAAGCTTTTTGGAAGGATATTAAATGGTATTTCCGTTGTGATATTTTACATTTATACTAGTTTAAACATGTTATTAGCATTTTAGTTATCTAACGAAATAATAAATAAGTAGGCCTAACTTAAAGTTGGATTAACTGTAACATAGGCCTACTGTCACACACTGATTATTTATGCTCAGAATGTTTAACTGGTCATAAACCCTCTCTCCCCCATCTTATTTTCTCTTTAGTTCTGCGTTTATCTCAGGGAATCCCCAAACTATAATAGGGGGTAGTGGGGGGCCTCAAGCTTCTCCGTGGATACGCTCTGATAGGCCCACATAATAATATAAATTTATATATAATTAATAATTATATAAACCTAGCTTTTAGCTTTTTAGAGGTAATATACCCGTATTTGCGTAGAAGTAGAGTGGGAAATCCTTTAGGAATAAACCACCCTCATCAGACCCGAATTGAATCCTGATCTCCCCGTCATTAGCAGGCCAGTCCTACAAAAGGGTGATGACTTAGACCATTTTGTCACTGAAGAGAGTACAAACATAATCTCTTAAAATATTATATTTGACAAAATCACTTTAGCTATTTTTTTAAATAAATTAAATATTCAAAAACTAGTTTCTTTCCAACTACCCTTGATTTTAAATCTATAATCAAAATCCAATTTTCTTCTCAATAACATTTAAGTAATTAGTTTGGACGAAACTTATAAAAGGGTTTCGACTACAGCCCCAGTTACAAACACATACAAACGCGCAGTTGGACTTAAGGAACTTAAAGCCATCCTTTTTGAGTTCAGGAACACACAAAAATGTCAATCATAATGCCCAGATAGAAAACGTTCATGATTACAACACTTTATCTATATGAGAAAGTAAAACTAGCCCTATTTATTAAAAAAAATTCACAAACACTATTTTAATAAATAATATAAAAACTACATCGGAACGTTTATTTCAAGAAAAAGTGTAAAAGTAACTAAAAGCGAGTCAGATGAACTTTTGTTGAGCACGCAGCCATTTTACCGATCCATACGGTCGAACACTAAGTAACAGCGCTTGAGCGAACAAGACGATACAGCTTCAGCCATTACGAATTAATTACTCAATTGCGTTTGTAATTGTCTCGTTAAATTACTGCGATTTTACAAACTAGACTAATCAAACTTGTGCAAAATTGTCATACGTAACAGTAAAAACAAATCTATAGCCGTTATGGCGAGAAAACTAAATAATTCTGAATATGTTGTAACAAAGTTTAAGTCAAAATGAAATAAAGTTTTAAATTTTTAAGATATAGTGCCTAGTTTTGAGACATTTTGGAAATGTGGAAAACGGAAACCAACTAAACGCTTTAAAGCTCGCTTCAAAGGCCGAATGGTATAAGGTGTCACTCTCGTATTATAGACTGTCCTGCTGATGACGGGAAGGTCAGGGTTCGAATACAGCTCGATTCCACTGAGGGTGTATTTTTTCATAAAATGGCTTCCCACTATTCTTCCAAGCAAATGTGGGTAGATAAGCTCTAAAATGGTTCCTTTCTCATCCTTACCCCATTAGAGTAATTAACAACAAACAGCCCTATGCATACAACCTGAACAGTTAGTAGACGCGGTTACTAAAAAATAATAATAAAAACTTTTGCAATAATAAACGTGTTTGTTTTCCTTTGCCCCCCAGACCATCTTGGTGCCCTTTCGGGGTATACACTTATAATTACGATAATTTAAAAGGGATGAGGATGGTAGTATTTTAGAAGAAATGTTCCTGCGTTTGATGAAAGAGAAAATAGGAAACCATCTAGGAAAACCCGATCAAACGTCACCAGAAATACATTCTAACACGAGAGTGACGAGCTTGGCCATGCGACTGCTGATGTGGGTATTGCAGGAAATATACACTTCCTATATAGGTCATTTTTATTGTACAACCTTTTACTCGTAAACAAATATAGCCCTGTCTACTAGACGCCTAATTTTTTTTTAAATTCATTAATATATGTTTATTAGTCAAATATAATTTCACTTAGTCACCCCACCTGTTTTTTTTNTTTTTGTTAATTATTGACAACCCTGTCAAGATTGGATAAGGGGTTTTTTCCCCTCCACCTCAAAATAAAGTGCTTGTTTTTCCCTACTAAACTTCTTTAGACTGTCTTCTCAAGGCAACAACCCAAAGGTTGGTTAGATGTGATTTATATCCATCCGGAGCTGCGCGTGTAGTCAACCCTTCGACTGGTTAGTACTACCTGCACCATCTGGTATAATAAGACCCATATACTAAGGGAGGTAAGGAAGTGTGGTAGTTTCTCATTGCCTTCCACACTGAATTTCTATCAGCGAGCGAAAAAGGGCCTACTATTTTTGCCGGGAACGATATTTTCAGATATGTTCCAGGGTTCTTTTCACGCCACAATCGACGGCTTTACTTCCCCTCCGAAGGAAATTGTGCTACTTATTTTATCGCTCAAGAAAAATGTGTTGACCTCGGCTGGGTAATTTCTTAATGTGATATTTTCAAATTTAACTTTAATATTTCTATATAAATAATTTAATTTTGTAATTTTATAACTAAGGAGTCACATTAAAAATATTATAACTTTCCACATTTAACTAGTTTAAGACATTATAACATTTATTTATGCTATAAATAGATATTGCTCATGACAGACACACAATTTATTCATTTTATTAATATACTTACTTACTCTATGGCATTAGTAGCTCGAAAGTTCATTTCCGCACTCACAAAAGTACGCCACATATCCTTATCTTGAGTTAGTTCTATCCAGTCTACTTCATTACACCCTATCTCTTTCAGGTCTATCCAAATGTTATCCTCCTGTCTGCGTCTGGGTCTTCCAAGTGGTCTTTTCCCATTGTTTTTTAATTGATTGTTTTAGTTTTATTATGTAAATTTTATTAATATAGAGTATAGACTAAGTAATATAATTAAAAAAAAAATTGAACATTTAACCAGTCTCTGGTTAAAACTTGTGTAAGATCAATTTGGCCAAATAATATAAAATTTAATACACAAAATGTTGTACAAAAAATTGGGTCGTGTGTACCAGGCTTTAGACTGTGCATCGATACTATGGGAACAATTTGCATTTGTTTATATTGTTAGTTGCCCTATTTTAAGTATATATGAAAGAACTATTAAACTTAAACATGGATTTTTCGAATAAAAATAATACTATATAATACCACACATGACTCAAGCCATAACTAACTAACGTAACGGCTCTCTGGAAGAAACTTAAATGACGTCATGACAGAACCTTCAATTTGTATTACACAATGTTACGTCACTAAAGGAAAAGGAGTTGAGTATTTCATAGCATATTGTTCCTGTTTGCTGTGTACTGGATGATTAGTCCCGAGATAGTGTGTTTATTATTTTAGTGCCATTAACATTTTCATTTCTCTGTACATAGGCCTATATATTTCAAGTCAGCCATGACAAAACAAAAGATGGTGGTGATTTGTTTCTATAATAAATAAAGAATGTTTCTAAAGAAGATTGAAAACTAGAAATATGTGTCGGGCAACGAATAATAACAAGAAGTGTCAATCCATTAATCAATAATGAATAACTGTTAACAAGAAGTGTTACTCCATTAATAGAGAAAGAATAGTTGTTATCAAGAAGTGCTACTCCATTTATAAAGAAAGAATAGTTGTTAATAAGTAGTGCCACATTATTAATCAAGAAAGAATAATTTTAACAAGAAGTGCCACTCCATTGATAAATACCTAATAGTTGTAACAAGAAGTGTCACTCCATTAATAGAGAACGAATAGTTTTTATCAAGAAGTGCTACTTCATTTATAAAGAAAGAATAGTTGTTAATAAGTAGTGCCACTCTATTAATCAAGAAGGAATAGTTGTAACAAACAGTGCCACTATATTTTTCAAGAACGAATAGATGTTAACAAGTAGTGCCACTTCATTAATCAAGAAGGAATAATTGTAACAAGAAGTGTCACTCCATTGATAAAGACCTAATAGTTGTTAACAAGAAGGGTCATTCCAGTAATAGAGTCAATAAGGATCAATTTGTTAATCTCATAAATTGCTCGTTCATTCGCGTCTGATAGGGTCTGAGATGGAGTGTCTGCTGGGCATCAGGTTCAAGGACTACGTCATCCTTGCAGCCGACATGACACAGATGAACAGCATCGTACTTATGAAGAACACGGTGAACAAACTCCTGCGGTTGTCGTCCCACTCCGTCATGGCCATGACTGGGCACACGGGGGACACCGCCCAGTTGGCCAAATACGTCCAGAGTAACCTGCATCTGTACAAGATGAAGAACGGCTACGGTCTGTCTGTGGCCTCCTGCGCCCACCTCACGAGTAGAATCACTGCCGGCGCCCTCCGCTCCCCCACGCCCATGAATGTGGACATGGTGCTAGCGGGCTTCGACCCAGAGAAGGGACCTCAGCTGTACCGCATCGACTGTCTGGGTACCCTTTCTAGTCTCCCCTCCGTCACCATAGGGCACGGGGGTTACTTCACCATCGGCATCATGGACCTCTTCTGCGACACAAAAAACACGGTGGACGACGGGTACGAGATCATCAAGACTTGCATCGGGGAGATCATGAAGAGGTTCATCATCAACCTAAGGGCGTTCAGGGTGTCCGTCGTTGACAAAGACGGTGTGAAGGATCTTCCGGATGTCACTGTGGAGTCCTTGAACTTAGAGGAACACCAATCAGCGAGCTCTACTGAGTGCGCCCAGAACTGAAGTTGAGGACATTTTGTTCCCTCTGTGGACTAATTTGAACAGTTTTATGTTCAAATGACTACGTGCTACCGCGTGTGCCAAGAATTAACGTTGACATTTTTTCAACTTTGTGGACTAATGTGAACAGTTTGTTGTTTAAATAATTATTTATGTTAAGGTTGGAGATATAACTTTGAGGGCATCTTATTCACTTTGAGGACTAATGTGAACCATTCGCTGTTCAAATAATTATTTGTGTTAAAGCTGAAGCTACAGCGTTGAGGTTATTTTGTTCACTTTGTGGACTAATGTGAACTATTTAATGTTTAAATTATTAAGCTTATTGATGTTAAGGCTGGAACTATTAGTGTTGTGAGAGTTTTGTTCACTTTGTGGACTAATGTGAACCACTTGTTGTTCAAATAACTATTTTTGCTAAGGCTGAATCTAGAAATACTTATGATTATAGTGAAAACATGTGTGTACATTGACATTTTTTTATTCATAGAAACAAACCAAATGAATATCGACTTCTTAAGAGGACATACGAACGTACCAAAGGTGAAAAGGTGTGAGTGTGTGTGTGTGGAGCGGGGAAAGTCTTTTGGGGTTTCAAACCCTCCTTGAAAGTACTATCAATATTGTATTTTTGTATACCTCAATATATAAACTATAAGCTTATTGAAATTTTATGAAATTCAGATCACCTAAAATCTGAATTATGTCTTAAAAAAAACTTTAAGAGAGGAGAGTTAGGGCAATTCATGACCAAAGGAGATTCGCACCTACGGTGATAGAGCGTTTAAGTCTTAGGTGGAGTCTTCCCCAAAAGGTTAGACCACCAATGTGACACGTGTTTTCTCAGTACCCCTGGAGAGATCCTCCATAATTTGAACCATGACTTCTTTGGAAGAGAGGATTGTAGGTAGGTGCTCCCCCTGAAGAGAAGTCGTCATGGGAAGTTCTCTTCCTGGTTGTAGAGTGTCGTCGACTGTCAACATCCACCTTCTTTCAACATTTCATTTTAAAATATATTATTTAATGACGTATTCACGGTAAGGAGTATACCTTAAGAGGTTTCACCATGGTTTTGGCTTACCAGCTCTACAACATACAATTCCGGGAGATAAAAAAATACGGGTTCAAGAGAGTGAACTATGTATATCAACTGAAATACAACTAATATGAATTACAACATATAAGCTTATCAGAAATTATTTTTATATCAAACTTTACTTTTTAAATTTATATATTTGTAACCCTACGAGCAGCTGACAAAATAAACTTGTGGAATTCAGAACATGATAGCTGGTAGTTGTGGCAGACTTGAAGTTCGGCTTTTAAAAGTTCATGGCTGAGCTTCCTGCTTTCTTTGGCCCATAATATCAGTTGTTTAAAGAAAGCAACCCATCTCATATCCCCTGTTTAAATGGCAGTGAGAGTACTCTGTCTCTAAAGATGCAGAACTCACTGTACAGTTGCTCGTGGTCCTCCACTTCTAGGTGAAGGGTTTCACTAAGTCTTTGAAGATCATGCCATACAATACGGTTCTTTAAAGACAAAACAGGCACGTCTTTGAAACTATAGCACTTCAAAATCGTACCACTTATTCAAATACGAAAGGCAACGTTCTAAAAATTGAAGAGCTTACTTTCTTCAAATTTATTTTTTTGCTTTCTTAAAGTTTTTTTGAGCCCATCCATAAATGCTTTACCATAAAAACGGTCGGTTTCTCTGTAAACAATTTTTTTTCCCTTAAGTACACCATTTAGTCATGTACTTTTGTGCTGCAGATTTAATCACTTTCTAGAGTATTGACAGCATTTTGAAATATTTGCATAATATTATGAAGGAATAAACATTTATAAAGAGGAAGCGACTCTCTTTCTTCATCTTTGAAGGCTTCCCAAATGAATCTGGAACATCCTTCTTCTTCTTGATAAACAAAATACGCCCTCAATGCAGGCCTATTCAGGATCAAACTATCAATAATTGCTGGCAAGAGGGAAAGCCATTGGGTGGGCACCTTGAGCGGAATTTCTTTATATTCTAGATTCACAAATTAAAAAAATGTCTGCAGTTTTTTATGCATACGCTGAAAACTCGCCAAAAACTTTCAAAACAAGTACTTCTGCATCAAATGAAAAAGCTTTTAAAGCATACTTAGTACAGTTGTGTTTTATTATTCTGGGAACATTATGTTTTAATGTCTCGTAAACGAATACGTTCTTACCATAGTTTACATTAGCATTATCAGCACAGAAAGCGAATATATTTTTTACATCTAAATCGTTGTCATTAACAGCTTAAAAAATGGAGTTTTTATAGCTTCACTAGTTTCATGAAAATCTAACAAACCAGTTTTGATTCAATCTTAAAGTGAAAAATACCGTACTACAAAAGGAAACATTTTAAAATTACAGACATTAGAAGAGTCTGTAGCGACCGTAAAATATCTAGATTGTTTTGAGTCAAAGATAAGTTTCTCTTGAGCAACTGAAGCTAGAATATTTTCTTCAATACTGCTACCTTAGTTCTACCACATTCCATTTTATTCACGATATTAGATTCATTAAATATAACACTAGTCAATATATTAGAGCAATCTTGGCTGTTGTAACTTAGATGGTATTTTAACAGTATGGTAAGTTGCGGTTACCTCTGCTGCAGTAATTAAGTAATCTTATTTGGTGTTAGGTTTTTTTTAATGCCGTGACAACGGTGGACTGTTTACTCTGTTGTGCAAAAGACTTATGTTTTGATGAAGACGCATGCATATTTATTGCTCTCTGATTTCTTCAAATTTAACTGAAAGTCTGCATGCACAATTTACACTCACCTTCTAACCCACTTTTCTTCCGCAACCAGTCAAAATTTGTTAACCAGCCGTTATTAAATGCTGTGTAATACTTTCTTCTCTTCTCACTTGACATTTTAACAAATTTCAATGGTGAATGATAATAAATGTCCACTCAAACCTTATATTTACTTAGCGTATAAAATATTTTTTTCAAAATTTTATGAAACTAAAAATAATAGCTTAGTGTAAAGTAATCAACTCGACGCTTGACACAAAACGAATACCCAACGGTAACCGAAAGTAAGGAGATTTAAGATACCTGTAGAGTGGCTTCATACTGAGTAGGGGGAGTGAGTCAAGGTTACGAAGTGTTGCCAACTGCCAGTGGCGTTTGTAAAAGTTAAATATTGAAAATGTCGATATTTGTTCGATAGTAAGAAGGTAGTATATTAATTTGATAGTTTGTCAAAATTATTAAATTAAATAATTTAAGTACAATGAATTTAACATTGTACATTGTAAATTGAGGTTTTTGGTGTTTCTTGTAAAATCCGGGAGATATCCAACTCACAGATTGGGATTCAAGGAGACTCCTACCCAATCCGGGAGGGTTGGAAAGCCTACTATAGTGGCACTTTTAAGATGTCATAGCTGTCCAAACGATTAAAAAAGAAGACCCAACTGAACATGGCTGTCATCTATAATAATCAATGATAATATGACTGAATCATACTAGAAACATTTATGTTAAAAGTCATACCTTGATTAATACTTCTATGGTCAAATTTATAAGACATCATGCCTGTCTAAACGAATAAAGAGAAAGTATGTGTATCCGACGTGTCATCCCTTCCCATTGCAAGACATGATTATAGAGAAAATACCAGCACAAGACTAAACCATCTTAGTTGATCGGTCCCCATAACCCACAGGCTGATAAACATCTCCACACAATATTGGAAACGTTAAGATATTAAGCTGAAATAAGATTTTTTCACATTTTGTTTAGAACATCAAAATCTACAAATTCACAAAGTTTCAAAACTTCCACACTTAAAATGGGATTGAAATCCACCCGTCCTCTGAACTAAGCTTATAGCAAGGTACACTTAATACCTTACAAGGTAAATGATTGGGAGCTTGTGTGAAATGGGTACTAACTTGACTTTGGGAATATATCTTATCCTTACAACTAACACTAATATTAAGGACGTTGCCTATCTGTGACATCACGGCCGCTCAAGAAAGGATTTCCCATGTTAGTGAATTTACGTTTTATTCGGCAAGTTTTAAAGATATTACGTTGAAACAAAAACCACAAATTTTTAAATAGTTATAAAAATAGTTCTACAGTATCACAAAAATATTTATTTCTATCCTCGAGTGGTTTTTTGTAAATTTTTTTTTTATAAATCCCCTACAACTTAGACTATTTGTCTTGATCATGAAAATGGCCTCGGTTCTTCCTGCCAGGATGTAAATTAAAAAAGTCCGTGGCTGCATATGTTTATCTACAATAGGAAACAAGGAAAAAGGTAATTATAAAACGAAAGTCCATGGTTTCAAGGCGCAAATATTATAGTGACTGTGTAAACTCGTCAGAGGAAGAGGGAAAGGGTTATCAGCACATAGACAGGAGTTCTCTCAGGGTGAACTGCTAATTTTCTTCCCTTTCTTTTTATTTTGTACATTGGCGTCTAAGTGTGATAGTGCTTAGACTGCTTAGGTGCATCAAGATAAGATATGCCCCACTTCACAAAATAGCTTTGATATCTCCAAGTAGGCAGGCACCGTCGTTAATCATTCATTACTACTAAGTATCAATGGAACTTTTTTTACTTAACAATGCAATTAATATTGATATTAGTAAGTAATTCTATAATATATGTGAACTAGTTCATGTTCTCTTGTGCTTTCTAGTGAATATTACAATATATTATTATTATTAGCACCGCGTCTTACTACCCGTTCGAGTTATACACACTTACGCTAATGTGTAATGGTAGGGTGATTGTGAGATGAAATGGAGGACCTACAGTTTAATGTGGAATCCGAACCACGGTGGAGGCCTGGCATTCCTCACATTCACAAGTTGTGATTAATACACGTCTTGTCAGAGGTGGAGAAAGAGTTTGGCATTCAGATAAATCTGTGCCGGGACCGGGGTTTGAACCCCGGACCCCCAGCACAAAAGTCTGACACCTTACCCCTAGACCACCAGGTCACCCATTACGATATAAATAACCTCTCTTCACATTAGTGAAACATAATTTTGTACATGGAAGAAGGTCTAGGAAAGAGTGGTAGGAACAATTTGAAGGGCAAACACATAAATACATTTAATATTTTTTATTTAACAGTGTTACCAAATGTAGTGGGTTTTTCTGGTTACAAAAACAAGGGAAAATATTGTCATTTACCTACATACTTTGTCATACATTTTTTTTTACAGGTTATAATTTCAACTTATATTACAAAAAATATATATATATAAACGTATATGATTTATTATTTTGGAGGAATTCCCCATAACTAATAAAAATTTACATAAAAAAATATATAAGCCAAAAGAACCTACTATACATGCCTGTAATCCCTGAACATATAAAATCAAGCACCTGCCCCTTATTTATAAGTAATATGCATAAAAATTATTTATATTAATTAGTTTGAGCAAACAAAGAAAATTGTGTGGTTTGGGAAATATTTTCTATCTTGTTCTATATAGTTCACAATTTATGGCAGGTATGCATAATTTAGTAAACATAGCAGACCACAATAAAAGTTATGATAATGGAAATAAACAAGTAACATTTATCACTATGATTACACTTATAAAATTAGTGAGATTACTGAACCTATTTTTGTGCCACAAGTTATTCAATAATGAAGTTTGGGCTTACATCATTTTCTATTATTTATTTAAAAAAACAAGTTGGAGATCGGCGGGCCAGAATAAACCGGGCTGTGGGCTCCAGGTTGCACAACTGATATAGTTTATCGAAAATCCAATACAAAATATTGCTACATAATATAGTAACCTATCTGTTCTGCTCATATGCAATGAGCAGTTTTGGCACAACTCAGATTTATTTTATATAAAGAGAAGGTTAGCATAGCTTAACCTCTTAAATTGGTATCCATCTCATTTAGGTATATGATCACACAGAAAACACAGATTGGAGTCAATAATTTAGATATTACTGCAAACAACATATCATTTGACAAGGTTTAAAAGCCTAAATATTTAGGAACAATTTTAACTAGTAAAAACAATATTAGAATTGAACTTATGAAAAAAATACAGTCGGGAAATCCATGCTATTACTTGATTGGTGAGTTGTTAACATCTCACATGCTTTAAAGGATTGTAAAACTCAGAATATACAAAATAATAATTTTACCGGTTGTTCACTCTGGGTGTGAAATGTAGTATCTTACCTTACATGATGAAAACAAGTTTAGGTTGTTCGAAAACAGGGTGCTTAGGAATAAATTTGGTCAAAAAAAAGGGAGTTTACTGGGGAGTGGAGGTGGTTACATAATGATGAGTTACATACACTGTACTCATCACAAGACATTGTTTGGATAATCAAGTCGCTTAGATTACAGCGGGCAAGACATTGAAAGATTATAGAACCTTAATCAGGGTACAGACTGGCAAACCCAATGGGAATAGATCATTGGGAAGACCTAGACGCAGATGGTAGAATAACATTAGAATGTACCTGAAAGAGAGTGAGCGTAATAAGGTGGAATGGATAGAACTCAAAACAGAGATAGGTGGTGAACTTTAGAGTTCGTAATGCCATAGAGTAAGTTATTACTGTAATTTATAACGAACTAGTGGATATTTAAAAGCTTGAAACCTGAAACAAGAATAACTTATATTTTATTTTTTGAGTCTGGATAAAATACATGTAAAATTACATTATCTGAATATTTTGATAAGGATTAGGTCATAAATGTTTAGAATATAAACAAATTCAATTTTTGAGAATAACTTAAAAGAAATTTATTTATTCTGAAATCAATAAAGTTATCACATTTTATACCGATGTGAAACATTTTCTAAAGTTATTCATTCAAATCTAAGAACTAATCTATATGCAACATGGCAGGTGACAGGTTGAATAGAATGAGAGTACATTAAGTTGATATAGGTCCATTAGACATTAAATTGGGAATTAAAAAGAGCCCTTGTTGTTTTTGAGTAGGTTCCCTGGCATTGAAAATCTAGTATAACACACATCAGTATCTACCTGAATAAGCTGTCCATGCTTAAAGGTAATCACCGACACATCTACCTCTGCGTCACTGTTGTTCCCTCACGAGAGGGACTCATTGGCTGATAAAAAAAAAGAGTGAAATATTGTCATGGAACGCAAAACATTAAGGATGGAAATTTTCATGGCTATTAATTAGTTTTGAGTAATTGAAAACACTAATAGACAACCATATCTAATAATCTGGGGCATCACTCAGAAGGGGGGGGGCAGGGGGGGTAATCTTGGTTTGGTATAAAAAGCTCGCTCCCCTTCCCTTTTTGGCTTTTAATCTTTTAATCAATGCAATTAAAATGTACAAGACCTGATGAAATTGGTTCAGGGAAAAAAATAAATGAACCTGTGAAAATTACCATATTTTCCCCCTTAGCTTAACTAACTTTTACTAAAACCCCCTAAAACATACCATTCAAACCTTCATAATTTAATTTTGTTTAAATTTGGCTCTTTTAGCACCCCTAGTGAGATTACACCCTCTCAGGTGCTGGCAAGGATGTGACAACATCATTTACACCCTGTTACAGTTTGCAGACAACACAAAAACGCAGTTAAAACGTGTAACACTAAAAAACAACATGCAATGATTCAGTAAAGGTATCAATAAAATTATAAAAAAATAAATTAATCAAAAATATTTATGTAATATCATTAGCTACACCATACAACACGTTATCTAAATACTGATACAAATAAAAGTAAAAACATTAACAGATATTTTTACAAAGCCTTTAATATTTGGATGCTTTTATTGCATCTTCCTCAGGAAGTAGTAGTAGTAATACTGAGCAGGAAGTTAGCTTCAGTGATGCCAACTTGGCTGTGCAGAAGGAAAACTTTTCTGGCAGATTTGAAATTCTCTGGAGGTTTATCTATTGTTATGTAGATGTCAGGAGGTGCAACAGGGTTGAAATAAGGTCTAGTTTAAGGACACCTAGGTTGGGTGATTTTCTAAAGTTAAGTGATCTGTTGATGTGCCAGCTCTCATCTTCTTAACTGGTAAATATTGCATAAAGCATCGAAATATAGAAATTAGGTGTTAAGTGTTTTTACTTTTATTTTTCTAGAATTATATCATTTTATTTACAACATATTATATTATATTTTGCTTGATGCACTTTATTTCATGCATACTACATGGTATTACAATAGCTGATAAAATTCAAACATATCACTTACACACAAAAAATATCGTCTTTATTCAGGCCAAGTTAAGGCCAGTGCCTTTTCTTACACTTAACCCACAAATGAACTATAGTTCAGTGTTGAGGGCAGAAATGTAGTTTAAAAGGTGTGGAGGGCGAAGGGGGAGGGGATGTCATAGAGCTCATCCAAACTATTATTTAGTTGTTTTTAATTTTTTCTAACTTTAGAGGAAATTTTAATGCTTGTAATGATTTTGAAAATAAAGTCGTACTATAGGTAATAAAAATTAGCCAGTGAATTCAACACATCTTCAGAGCTTTATATTGTAATTCTACTTCCCACAATTTAAGCTTTTATTAAAACTATTTGTAGTCACAGAGGGGGATGAGGGAGGGGCGGGGAGGGACAATACCTTGCTGTATCCTCTTTTTTTTGGGGGGTGGGGGGGGTGGGGAGAATGTCACTGCTATACTTGAATTAAAATATTTTTGAAACATATAAATGATGAGTAAATAGTTTTATATAGAGATGAAACAATATAGTTACATTACAAATCCATATAATGTCTAAAGAGTAAAGAGGGTATTTGATTTGCATTTAATGAAAAATAATTTAGATAGTTAAATATGTTTATCATAAAGTTTTGTAAATTATAACTAAGCCATAACATTATTTCAATTAGTTTTAAATAGCGGAGAATTTTTTTTAATCTTCATGCAGTCAAGCTGACTGACTGATGACGTTCCCAACACAAACCCGAGACTATAACAGTCAATAAATAAATAGATTATGCTGGGGGAGGGGGTGGAAAAGGGGGTAAAGGGGGGAGCAAAGCTTAATCTTTTACGCCAGTGTTTTTTGTTTATATTTCCTTATTTCTTTCAATTTCCGTGTACTTTAAAACCTTTATTTAAGTAATGAAGCAAATTTTATATATACAGGATGAGTTAAAAGTCTGGAAACATAAGGAGATTGTCTGTGAATGTGTTATGTTTTCTTGGAGATTTGGGTGACATAGGATGACATTGTCAAAGGAGGAGTACATTGACGTAGTCTTAAATGCTGATAGCGGCAGTTACAGAAAAATTGCAGAGGAATTCAACCACCGATACTCCTGACAAGTATCTGGAAACACAAATAAAATGCACCATGGGTAATAGGTGCTCTTTGAGGGACAATGGTGGTTGAAGTCCTTTGAAATGTGTTGGAAACTGCCTCTACCAACATTTAAAATGTCAATGTGCTCTTACATTGACAATGCTACTAATGTCATCCAAACCTGCAAGAAAACATAACACGTTTAGAGACATTTTACTCCTTATGTTTACAGACTTTTGACTCACCCTGTATTTAATTTATCTTCTAATTTTGATAAGAAATGTTGATTTTTTGGTTTGTTTGTGTATTCTAGGAACCAAAGTAAAACAGAAATAGGAAAATAATAGACGTAAAAAGACCTCCATGGTGTGAACCCGCAAGAGAGCTATATTGACAAGCGACAGAGAGGATAGTGCCAACATTTGCAGATAGAGGGTGTCATGTGGTCAGCACGAGCCCTTAGGTAGTTAATTTGTATTCTAAATCAGAGCTGCAGCTTCTTTATTCAAGTAGCTCCTCATTTGTTCCCAAGAGGCCGAGTTTGACCTCGTCTCAGACCCGCTGTTTCACAAATCAATTTTTTGGAAGCGCAGGGGATCAAACCCGAGATTTCTGGATCCTTAGCCAGTAACTATGGCCACTTGACCACAGAGGTGGTCAAATAATATATATAGATAGATTTCCTTGTTGTATGAGATTCAGTGATGGCTTTAAAAAAAATAGTTTAAGAACTCAGCAATATTAATATCTATATAATCAAACATACATTTTGTAAAATTTAATAAATCATTCTAAATAATGTCAAATAAGAAGCTTATCATATTTAAGAAGTAAAATATTTAGAACCAAACTAGTTTGTTTGATTACAATATATTTTATAATCTTTGAGTTAAGGAGGAAATAAATTGATATAAACATAAGGTAAAAGTTCTGAAAAAGCAGATATTTAGCATGATTTAATCTATGTCATATAATTTTAATCTAATTATTTTGTACACTTCCCCTGTCAATTTGAATGATTTTACAAACCTTAGCGATGAATATATTTTATTATTAATAAACTAAGTTCCATAATAATTTTTGATCAAGACTATAATATATTGTAATTTAATGAACAAGATATATTCTAAATCTTTTCCTTCTCAAATTCATTTCATACACACAGTTTCATCAGCATGTAAGATTAAAAAAACAACATGTTTTAGCCTACGTAGCAAAATCAAACAATAGCGCCAAGAGAAAAAGAATTAGAGAAAAAATTTAAATTAGGATCTAGTCTTTCAAATATTATATGAATCCTTAAATATTTAAAAATATTCAATCCTATTTTATATTTTTCCTAATTTTGAAATAAAATTATTTTAAGAGATATATTAATGCTTACTAGTGGGTCAATCCAACATAATTTTAGGTCAACCTCGACAACTAAACTAAAAAACCAATAATTTACCACTTCACTTAATATTTAATTCACGTAATAGTGACACAATTTATCCTTTAGTTATAGTCACTATTTTATAAAGGAACTAAAGAGTGATTGTGAGCAAAAATCATAATTAAAGACGAAAAATACCAATGAAGGATAATTAACTTCCTATGATTATTATGTTTTGTTATATTTGGAATGTACTGGAAAAGTGGATCAAAACATATAAAAGGGGACAAACACAATATGGCTTTTACAATAAAAAAAAAGAGACGACAATTCACATTTTAGATTATGGACAGTGGACAAAGTTATTTGTTCCTTTTACATGTTCCTATCTAAGTAGCCTATAATTCTTTACCAATTTCCTTTTTCTCCCTTTTGTGTTTTTTGGTTTCCTTAAAAATCAAAATACATTTTACAAATGTAAGCACTTCTTTTTGAGGTCTGAATGTATTGATAAATAAGTTAGTAGTTGAGAAAAATTATAATTTTTCTATAAAAAATAAATATAAAATGAATTTATGCTCAATTCTGCCAAATGTCCGAGTTTAGGAATAGTGATCCTAGCAGGGAACTCAATTTTAATATCAACCAAATAGTTGTGGTAAATGAGAGTTACCAAAATTAATTGGAAAAAGAAAATTAATTTATAAAACACATTGTTTTTTAAGATGTCCAAAAATAATTATGAAATTATTGAAAAAAACAAAACCAAAAGAATCGAAATTCCTTAAACCAATCTTTCCCTTTCAGGTATAAAAAAAAAAGCAACAATGTAAATGAGTATCAACATGTGAGTCGTACAGTGCCATTTCATAGGAAGAACCTTTAAGAAAATACAAACATATTGTTTTGTAAACAAAATTGTTAATATTTTACAATTTTATTAATGTTATTTTATATGTATTAATTAATTATGGATGTGTGAAACACCAAAATATATCAAATGGAGCAAGGAAAAGAATATCTTCATCTCACCTCAAACATTGAAAATGAATCTCGAAAATTTGAGAAGTTACAGCAAATAACTGCCCTAAGAAATTTACAGACCAAATCAAGAACTCATTGTTTCTAATAATACAGTAAATACTACGCGAAAATAGTCTGCACTTTTCCTCCATGAACAGCTTTCATTAAGAAATGTCAAAGCCGTAGTCAAGGTTTTTTTTTTGGGAGTTTAAACCCCCCCTGAAATTTTATAAACAAAGTATATATGGCTTTATTTATGTTTCAAACCATATCAAAATTAAGGTACAAATACAAATTAAGGGGCTGTGTTTCCATAAAAAGCACTTCAGAGAGCTTCTAGAGGTGTTCAATATTTAGAATTTTTTCTAGCCTCCGGCAATTGGAGGATGTGCCCACCGAACCCCCTGTGAAATTATTGGCTGGCTACGGCCTTGAGAAATGTGTTAGTTATAAATATTGTTTTCCAATATCAAACTTTCATTTTATAATATTGTTACACTACTAAATGAATTATAAATGGTATACATGGCTAATATCACTATTTTATTAATTAGATTAGAAAATGTGTATGAGTCATATCAGCAATGTTTTAATGAACTATAGGATAATCCAAAACAAGCGCCAGCCCAAATGTCAAAAAAGAACTTTAGCACTCTATAAACTATATAATTATATACTTTCATAAACATAATTTAGATTTTTGTACTTTCAAAGGCAATTTTCTCCTCTCGTTTTTGTTTTTCTCGTCCTAATATTGTCTTGAATTGAAAAAGTGATCCTCACACATCCCTAGTAATGATTGATATTATCTATCTAAAGTGATAAGCTTCAGATCACATGACGTAATGTATGAATATGGGAAAGTATCTCCAGTAACTTTACTAGCAATCACATAATGTTCTTCTTATGAAAATGGCACTGTAACTGTATATGAGGTATACAACACACGACAGTCTCTATAATCACGCATCTAGTGGGACACTGCTCATCACCTGCTCACGCCCACAACATCCCACTGTATCAGCTCAGGTTTAGTGCACAGATCCATGGTCACGTACGCGTCCTTGGCAACGTTAGAAACCCCCATGCACATGCCTGCTGCCATGTTGTATAGGGGCGTCCTCTTCTAAACACACAAAACAACAACGGTCTGTCTTTATAACCAGCCGGCCCTTACCGAGGAGAGAGAGTTTCACTTTACCATCTTCCAAACTATGATTAACAATGTAATTTTTAATTCCTCATAAATTCCTAAGTTCATAAGTTATTGGAGTCTTATAAAATTCTTAGCAACCATAATCAAAATAGTGTTTTAGAACTGTTCATTTCAAGAATCCTACTCAGGAGCAGTGAGAATAGTTTTCTCTAAATGGTTGACCACTTTGCCCCCACGAAAATTTGACTAGATTTCCTCTTAATTTTAAATGGTTTACCACTTTCCCTCTATGCAGATTTGGCTACATTTACTTTTAATTTTATCTTCTTTATTATTATTTCATTAGAGTATATAAGCAGATAGCCCAAATGGATAGTGAGATGATGTGCACAAAAAATGTTATACCTCCCTGATGTTTTACACCCTCCACTTCCTGTGTCCTTCTAATAGTGTGGGTTGTGATTAGCCCAGGTGGGCGATAAGACACATGGCACATACTCAAATGTAAGATCGTGTATCTATAAGTATATGTATAAGAGCTTACTCAAACATAAGATTTTATAAGATACAAGATCTTACTCAAACATAAAATCTTTTATTTTACATTTGAGTATGTGTGGGTTTGAGTGAAGACACGCTGAATTTCATCATCATTTAAAAAACAAACCCCAAATAACTTCTAGAGCACGAATTGTAAATCTATGGCACGCAAACAAGATTTGGGCGGCACCCCAACATGAAAAAAATAATAAATATAACCTTTCACTATGTGGTAAAGATTTTGAAGCCAATAATATTCCAACAGCCAAGTCATTCACATGTTCCAATAAATTTTGTAAAGTCAACAGTTATAAATAATCTTGTGTGCTTATGAAGACAAATTATGAACGAACATAAATATCTTGGTTGGCAAAATACATAATGTTTCAAACTATAATGGAAAACGGAGGAAAACAACGAAATACAATTTAGTATACATGAAAGATGAAGCTTGGGGAATAAATTATTATGAGTACAGAGATTGATAGTAACTGAGTCATATTTGAATGAATCTAAAAATGACAACTGCACACAGGAATCAAACCCAAGACTTTGGCTTAGTGAGCCAATGCTCTACCAATGAGATATTCAGGAATGTCTCATGCTCATGGACCCTGGATAGCTCAGTGGTAGAGCATTGGCGAGCTAAGCCAAAGGTACTTGGTTCAATTCCCATGTCCTGTTTATTTTTTTACAGCCACTACTGTTTCCAGCCAGTGGCCTAGGTCAGTTTTTTATTCCAGTAATATACTGTACAATAATATAGAGTAATTGATAGTGAAGGAAGCCAACCTGAAGAGATAATTAGGTTAGGCCTGGATAGAAAAAAACACTTCTCTCTTCATTTCTTCTTAAATTATTGCACTATTACAGTTCTACATTTACACATTGTTTTAAATTTTCAGAAATATTCCTTTATCATTTGAAGAGCCGCAATGAAAGCAGTTATATATTTTAAATCATTCTAAAAACATTTAGTTCAATAGCATATCTTTATTTGTGTTTTGTGTGTTTTCAATGTGTCTCTTCAAATGATAAGGAATTTTTCCGTAAATTTAAAACAATGTCTGAAGTGTAATAGTACAATAGTTTAAGAACAGAAAAAATGGAGAGAAGTGTTTTTTCCTATCTAGGCCTAACCTAACTATCCTTTCAGGTTGGCTTCCTTCACTATCAATTACTTTACATCATTAAACAGTGTTTCTACACTGTCTTGTTATACATTTCCAAGCCATTAGGCACATAAAAAGTTAATCAACTTATGCTATGTGAACTATTCACTGGGGGATAACACCGGGTCTGGTGTTGTTTACTCTTAGGGGTTGGTTGCCTAGTTGGTAGTCCCCTGAACGTCCTTCTTGGCCTTACTGGATGGAGTGACCGCCGGCCATCTAGTGGGTGGTAGACTAAATCTCTGTATAATCATCTGTGTGGGTATGAGAGAGGGGGGATCAACCACTCGCCATACCACTAAGTGGTTGGTAGTATGTACCCAGTCTTAGCCGAGGATAACTAGTCGGAACATCCTTGTAAGATCTCCATAGGCCAACAACTCCACCAAGGGTAAAAGGGGGAGTGGGGGTGTTTCCGAGCTACCCAGTGATGACTGGATTACTGACCAGCAAGGTTTGGTAGTCTTGAAATGTTTGCTATGTGTGCTTGCATGCGTGGCTCTGCTCAGAGGGTACGTCTGTGACGTTGGTTAGAGGAGCCCTGGGATGGAGTGATTGTTTCCCACCACATGTGCCAAATGTTCTACCAATTATAGCTCACAGTGGTTTGCCAGTCACAAGCGTCTCCGACTCATATAAGAAAGTTAGATAGATAGCCGATCAACAGAACAGTCTGGTGAGGTTCTTGTAAAGCACACTACTCCCTATGTATCAATTACAAACGCTATAATTGATAATAAGGTGTTTCAACTTTTTGTGGATTGTGTGCTATGCATGAATATAAGCCTAGACTACTGACCTCTCCTTGGTGTCTCCACTCCTGACTTCCCCCCATCTCGTGGCACTTGGACAGACTGGGAAACTGATCATTGGCATCTAGACACAGCAGCTGGGCCAGCACAAGCTCGCTTTTGTCTGTCTCAAACCACATCTGAAACAACAAGTGTGTTATGATCATCTACACAAGTGTTATAGTGGCCTTGTGCCATGAACAAGATCATTGAGATACTATGCTTTAAGAATAGGGATGAACCCTTCGAATCCTTGAATCCCTCAGGATATTCAAGATCGGAGAAATCGAAAAAAAAATTAGATTTGATTCGAATTTTTTGATTTTTAAGACTATAATGAAGCTTACTAGTGGCTTAAGATTGATTCAAATGTTCGCCGAAAATAGAAAGCAGAATCTGCTTGAGTGGCGCAGCAACTAATACAATGTATGTTGACCCATGATTCAATGCAATGCAATGCAAGCTTAAAACAGTTGATTATCAACATATTTTATTTTCTACTGGATAAACAAATATTTAAGATCATTCTTCAGATGGATGTTTTCAAATTATAGTGTTGTGTAGTGGCACAATCCAATACATCGATAAACACGCTTTACATTATTGTGTTATTTCAAATCTCCTCACAACGATCAACGAAGGTGTCTGCTTGTTGTTAGCTTGTGCTAGTTGTGCACATGCGCACTGATTTGAGATGGTTGGTTCTGAGATTTGATTGGTTCTCCTGTTCGAACATCTCAGGTAGAGCGGACAAAGTAGAGATGAGTTGAACTTTAGAGGAACAGCTCGCATCGATTAGGTGGAAATCTTGTAATTGGCTTAGAGCTCATCACTTAAACACGTTTTTGTTCTGCGCTAGTTTTTCGGCGAACAGGTGAATCCACAGTTAGACCTAAATAATTATAAGACAAACCTTCAACAAGACCTTAAACAATTAATTTATCATTTAATGGAAAAATAAAATCAAGCTTGAAGAAGAAAAAAATCATACCAATGTGGAAAAGTTAAACAAATATGCTTTGATAAGTTATGGATTCAATAAAAAAAACTGGATTTGACCATTGTGTGTATTTAAAACTGTCCGTAGCATCAGGGTAGACTATGAGACTAAGTCTACCTAAACCTTCTATTGGACAGTTGAGGAAAATAATACCAAAGGTTTATATATTATGTATAAAAAAAAGTGCATTGAGTAAAAACATTTAGTGATAAATAAAATGATAGAATATTAGGAAAATGGTAGAGCACAAATAAAAGTAACAACACTGACACATATTTACACACATTTCCTTCCTGAGGAAGATGCTACAATAGCATTGAAATATTGAAGTGTGTGTAAATATGTGTCAGTGTTGTTACTTTTATTTGTGCTCTACCATTTTCCTAATATTCTATCATTTTATTTATCACCAAAGGTTTATATACTATTATAAGTTTTAAAACATCTCCTGTGGGAGTTGATAAAACCTAAATATATGTTTCTTTCATGGATGCATTATTTATTTCCCTTCCTCTATTGAGGCTCCTTACTTTGTAGCAAATATCAACATTTCAGTCATCCCTTCTTCATAATGTTAGCTATGCCACAGGTCCTGATAGATATTGTTGTTTACTCATAAGGTGAATGTTTCCTGGTTGTTATAGAAAAAGTTTCCAAGAGTCAAAGGCACAGATCAACACCTTTTCATTTCAACTTTTACATATGCTTCGGAGACCTGGACAATGACAAAGGGATACGAGAGAAGAATTAAGGTGGCGGAGATTAAATCCCTATTAAGTACATATATTAGTCTTGGAAACTCGACACTCGATAACTTGACATTCTGTGTAACTCGACACGCGCACGTGCACACAGTTGTTGGCACCAGTTATCACAATCCAAGGTCATTCAACTGTATAACCTTTTCAGTTTGTTTGTGTAACTCGAGTGGAACAGTTGTACTGTGGTGTTTTTACAAGTGCTGTGTTTGTTAGTTTTCCTATTCAGTAGCATGTTATTCAAATCAATACTAAAGTACAGTACAACTGTACCAATAATATTCGATACTGTACTGTGATTCATCCTTGTTATATGTTGAAATATATAATATTTAATAAGATAGTTCAAGTCTTTTAATAATTTATTGAAGTTTTCTTCTTCCTACAAAATGTTTCGAAAATGCGAAGGTTTAGTGTGGGTGTCCAAGTATAAAATTGAAGGAAATTTAATCCTGGAGTTTTCAATCCTTTGTACACTCATATAAATCAAAATATTCACATTTTACAATTTTCTGGAAAGTGTGTAATCCTTGCCCTTCTGGCCTGCTTTCAATGTTTAGTTTAAAATAACAATTTTAAAGAATGGTTAATGTTGTTATTTTAGTCTGGTTATTTCTCACCTGGTTTTTTATTCGAAGACAAGTCTTCAAGATGAGACGTGAGCCCTTTACTTCCACACCTTTCTCGCTCGTCACACACAAACTGGTGTTGGACAACCGCAACTGGAAGGGGGGAAAAGATAAGCAGTCAAGAGAGGCCACGGTCTTTAAGAGGTTGACTAAATCATGTTAAAATTTAGGAGGGATACCCAACATACTTACCTTAGTGATACTTAGATCCATTACTGTTTACAGTCAATGCTGACGAACATTCAAACCAAAGTGAAAATTGTCCAAATGTTGTACATATCTAATATAGACTAAAAGCATGAAAGCCGTTATAAGGCAATGCACACTGCCATGTTAGACCCTAATCTTTATCTTTCAACAGTTTTTAGTGCATGAACTACATGTTGTGAAATTTTACATATACTCAACATAAAACAAAAATATTCTAAATTTGATTTGGCTAGGGGGATATTTCATATACAATATCATTCCGACTATTCTAACAATATAGAACCGACTGGTGGAGAGGCTGGAACGAAATATATAAAAATTAAATGTAAGTGCAGAATATATATTAAATGATAAGTAATTACTCCATAATATAAATTATAAAACTATTATTTTATTAATATAAAAAGAACAAAGTATTTTCAATCAATTCAATGCAAAGTTTGTTTACAGGATGAGAGATAATTTTCAGATACAGACAATACTACACGATTAAATGTATAAATATAATTTGAAAACACTTTTTGCAAAATATCTGTTGTTCCCATACCGTTTTGAGAAAAATGACATTAAAGTTAGTAGTGGTGATGTGACAACACTGTGCCCGAAATTTCATAGTCACTGGCGATTAGATGAGAAGTCAGAATTGTGTAAACATCAATTAACTACAAATGCACAGAATTATGGGATTATGGCAATTGATATGGGAGCATCTGACAACCAAGCCGGACTTGCGGCGTGGCTGTATACTGATTGCTTCACTGGCAGATGTCATTCACTCGGAATATGTTTCGGCATTTGGAAAATTGTTGTTGGGAAAGAGGTTAAATGGGACCAGCGCCACGAGTGGGACGGCCACACGTCTAGACAGCAGGTGTTGAAGGTACTGTAGTAACTACCTTCCAAGAGCAATCAGCGCACAGCTCTATAGAAGTGGCAGAAGCAATGGCGAGGGCAGAATCTGCTTCTGACTGATTTGTCTTGCCGGGTACATTTTTTCTAGTGGCTCCAGCAGAAGAATGCTGTGGTTCCCGACTTTATTGGATATGTTTTGTGGAATGATGATGCTTGTTTCACAAGAGAGAGAATGAAGAACGCCCATAACAATAATAATCTGTGGGCATGTGCTAGCCCGCATGCCACTAGTGTTTGTGCGTATCAGCATCAATTCAGAGGGAACATATGGGTGGACATTGTTGGGAATACCATTGTGGGTTCTTATTTGCTACCGGATCATTTAGATTCTCACAGACACCGTCTGTTCCTTCATCATCATCATCATCATCATCATCATCATCATCATCATCATCATAGTTATCAGTTTATTGTTCTAGTGAACTGGGTACAATTTGTGAGACTCTTCCATTTCTTTCTATTTAGATACATTTCATCATCATTTATGGCCCTCCAATCACCCCTCTTCTGGATGTCTTCCTTTACAGCGTCTAGCCATCTTATTCTCGGTCTTCTCCCAACTACATCCTCCATCCGCTTCCTCCCCACTTTTTCAATCTCCATCCTCTTCACATGCCCGAACCATTTTATCCTTGATCTTTTTTCACATAAGGGTTGTTTTAATTTAGCCTGTGTTCTTATAACATCATTTCTTATTTTGTTTCTCTTAATCTTATCCATCACGGTGCGGAGACATTTCATTTCAGTGGCTCATATACAGCTTTCTTCTCTTTTGGATAACTTGCATGTTTCCAGGCTATACATAGTCATTGTGATGAAATACCTGTTGTAGAGGTTATGTTGGGTGCGCAGCGGCATCTTCGCATCCCATGGTAAATTTCACACTTAGTAGTAAAAATGTTACCCTTTTTGGATTTGGTTTGTGACTTCTGAGTGAGCGCTTGCGTCCTGAGATATTACACTTCCCAGATACTGAAACTGTTTCACCTCCTCCAACTTTACTCCATCCAGGAAGATGTTAGTTTCTTTCTTTTGTCTACTGACCCTCATCAATAGTCTTATTCCTGCTAATTTTCAAACTCTCTGTTCCAATGTTCTAGTTTCTCCTCCAACTCTTGTTCCTTCTTTCCCCAGATCACTACATCGTCTGCAAAAGCAAAAGATGTTAAATCATCTGAAGGATTGTCCTTTTTCAATCTTCCTATGATTTCGTCCGTGATAACATTGAACAGAAAAGGTGACGGTGCATTTCCTTGCTGGACTCCTCTGGTGAGTTTCCATCTCCCACTCGTAAGCAGCTCTGGCACTGTTTGTACAGTGTACACGGTTTTACCTGGGCTGCTTGAGGACAATGTAGTATCAATGTGATGATGCCCCTACAAACTATGAGGCACAAGTGTAGTGAATACTTAATGAAGCCTCCCACCCTCCCTCCCACCCAACCAGTTGATCGGGTGTTGCGGGACAGTGGAATAGCCCCCAAAGTCACAAGGCCTCACACCACTCTATATTTTCTTGTGGGCTCATCTCAAAGCATCCACCTAACAGTGCATCGCAGTCACCTGAGGACATTGTGACACAAATCCATACAGCTGTTGACACATCATGTCGACATCCTTCATCTCATGCACACCAGAGCCATACACCATTTGGAGCTATGCATATTCATGCGAGGATCAACCTTCAAACACCTAATGTGAACTAATCCATACAATTGATATAAAGCATGCGGTGTCACAGAAATAAAGTGTTTGTTCAATATTTTAGTGCTGATTTTCCTCCTAAAGTATGGGGAGTATTGCAAAGGGTGTTTCGGCTTAAATTTACCCACCTAATTATGTGGTACAGTTTATATCCGAAGAATTACCACTCACCCTGTAAACTATAGCAAGCAAAATGAAAAGTCACTGTTTAAAAAATTGGTGATTGTATGTAGAGGCATGAAGAACGTGAGGTTAACTTTTTCATATAAATATTTATTAATATATTCGGAGAAAAATCAAATATAAATACACGCAAAAAATTTCATGATTAGCAATGTCAAACTTGATATCTCAATATCATTACCTTCGACTTTTACAAATAACAATAATGAAATAATCGATTATTAATTTATGTTTAGACCAAACAATAATAACACCGAAACATGTTGTCATAGAAGAGCTACATTCAAATAAGGAGAAGAGAATAAAAATAAAGACAATATAACTTTGGCAAACATGACCGGTTGTAGCAAGGTCCATGTACATTATTAATGTCCTTGCTTGGACCTAGCATTAAATCTTTTAAAGGCTGAAAACAAAAAAATTGATCTATCAAAATGGAAATTTAAGTATCATAATGTGTAACAGTAAAAATCATGATTTTTAAAGTTATCCTGAAAAGAATCCTACATCCGGGAGAATACCCATTATCCTGTTATCCGTTTTATACTTTTAAAATCAGCAAAAACGGATACTATCCAAATAAACGGCAGCCCTAGCATAACGCTATCACCAGGGTTACCACATTGAAAATGATATTGCATGGTGTGGTATTTGCCAAATTACAAAGAAATTGTGGTCATTTAGAGAGAAAAAAAAAACTTTAATTCGTGGTATTCGCATATCCCTAATTATATGTGTCGGATCAAACGGAATGTTGTATAGTCAATGGTGTGATAATTTGAACTTTACTGTATTTGATTCAAATAAAAAAGTAGACTTTGTACACAACTAGTTTATGTTGATAGATAATCAATGTTTTCTCTCAAGAAAATGTTAACACAGAAGTGTAGAGATCATAGCTGCCACTCCCACCGAACAATTTAAAAAAAAATTATGTTGAGCATTAAAACACAGGACTGTTCAGAATATATCTGGCCCCATCCAACTCACAGTGCTGTATTTATTCCTTCTTATTTATTTTTAAGATGGAAATTGATAAAAATAAATAAAAAGGAGAAATAAAACTAATAAGTGTAAATTCGATGACGAAAGCCCACCTAGGGATAGAGGAAAAATGTGGGAAGAATCCAATACACACATCATCTTTCTTTCTCTCTTCTGTATTCTATAGTAGACATAATCACACACACACATTTAAACACAAATTTAAACACAAATTGAGTAATATTTTGGCCTTTATCAAACAAAACAAATATAATTATAGCCAAAGCTTTGGGAAATTTATTTTTAATCCTATAACAGTTGGCACATTATTTTTCTAACAGTTTATTTTTTTTATTCAAAATGGAGCAATTCTCTTTTGTTTGATAAAGGCAACCAAGCAGAAATATTACTCAATTTGTATTAAAATTTGTGTTAGATTGGTTCTACTATAGTAGATAGAAGAAAGACGATGTCATCATTGTGCATTAGATTATTCACAGATTTTTTCTCTTTCTCTAGGTGAACTTCCTTAAATTTACACTTATTAGTTTATTTTTCCTTTTTCTTTATTTTTATCAATTTCCATTATTACAAAATTATTAAACATTCCCTCTTATTTATTAATTTAGCAGGTCTGAAATTATACAAGAGAGAAAAGAGTCTAGCTAGGTAAGCCAATGGTTGAGTTTACAACTGTTTTAACTGTGCTACCTGGTACTGTCCGACATAGTTCCTCTTCCTGGAGTGCCAAGGTTGGTACTTGGGTTGCTCCAAGGCACTCCATTTCTGTTTGAGCCTATCCTTGTTGTCAGACGGTAAGGTAAGTTCAGGGTACACATTTTCTAGGTACCACTTGAAGCTCTTACACTGCAGTCTAGATCTTAGCCGCTGCCTTTCGCTTACATCACCATAAGGTAGGTTGCGAGCTTCTGGCCACTGCTTAAAGTAGTAGTCCTACAAACAAAGGTTTATTATTTTGTTTATTATTTTTAGACACATAATATAGGTTACTACACATGTACCGGATGTGATAATGTATACTCCATTCACGGTAGGAATTACTCTCTGAAAGGTCTTTTTTTCTACCAAAATCCTACTATATAATAGCTTTCTGGTAGGGAAAAAGGCCTTTCATAAAACAATTCCTACACTGAACAGACTTTATCCACACAATACAGTTTTTCTTCTTCAGGTCACAGTTTTTTTTTTCTTTTCTCGTTTAAGTTGATCTTTCATTGTCAGCTAGCAATGGCGTCAATCGACGATGCTTTAGCGATAGTTGGCTTGTTAGTAGTTACAAAAAAGTGTCAAAAACTTACGAGAGATGTGGTGTAAAGATTAGTTGAACAGAAGATGTTATTCACATGTGAACTTGTTAAATGAATCGAAATTTGCACCTAAAGGTTGTGTACAACATTAAGTTTATAAAGAAAGAATTAAACTTATCTAACTAGTGAAAGATGAGGTGGTGGAGGCCGCAACAACTGAGCCTGCGCACTTCGGTACACACATTCCAGTATGCCTGCGCAGTTTTCTCCAACGCAGGTATATCGAATGAAATTAACTATTTGCTCTGGTCACCTGTACATGTGTAGCGGCCTTAACATCTGTTCTAAAACCTTCAGATTTTATTGAAATCCATTCTGCATAATGATGCTCACACTGAGATAGTGAAACAGTATAATTTGGATAACATAGCTTTGATAACCCAAAAAGATTGCATTTATTGTTCAAATTGATTCAAGTAAGAACAAACATTACAAAGCGTTCAAACGTTCTAGTGAATACTGTTTTTTTTTTTCTAATTCTGGTATAGATGAAGTATAATATATTTAGCACCGCGTCTTACTACCCGTTCGGGTTATACGCTTAAGTACTAATTACACTAATGGATTAGGAAATGGGAGGGTTGAATTTAGAGGAAGTGAACCCGCATTCGCGTGGAGGGAGAGTAGAAAACCATTTAGGAAAAACCACCCCCAGTTCACCCGACCGAGATTCGAACCTCGATCTCCCCGTCCTCGGCGGTCGAGCTCAACACGACTAGCGCGTTAGCCAACTACGCCACCGAGGCGGGTAAGTATAATATAAAGGGTGTATTTATTGTAAAGTGTGTGCTAGTGAAGGAGGCCAACTTGAAAGGATAGTTAGTTTAGAGCTAGTTAGAAACAAACACTGTTCTCTCTTAATTTCTTCTTGCACTTTCCACACTTCCAACTTCTTTAAACTTTCACAACCACACAATGTTTTTAAATTTTATGAAATATTTATTTTTTCCTAATATAAAGGACACACATAAAACACAAAAATTAATTGAATAATATCCAAATTTTAAACATCCGTCCTGTTGCATCAATTTGGCAAAACACTCCTAGTTTTCAGTTATTATTCAAATTCTTCAAGCATGTAATTGCATATATATCATTATGTTTTATGTGTTGTGTGTGTCTTGATATGAAAAAGGAATAATTATGAAAATTAAAAAATATGTGTTTTTGCAGTTTTTGGAGTAAAACATTATAGGCAAATTAATAAACTATAGCCCTAGTACAAATACAGAGTTTAATTCTCTTCATATGGTGATATCAACAGTGATTGAATGTCTGCATTATATGAGAAACTTTTTAAATGAAAAATAAAATTTATCATTAAATTCTAGGACGTCCTTGACAGATATTCAAGAGCTGTTGAGGTCACCATGTGGGGAAAATTAAACTATGTTTGTACCGAAGCAATATTTGATTTATTTTGGCTAAAAAACTGTTTTGCAAAGTGCAAAAACACTTACCTTTTCTCAGAACCCAATTTTGTTCACGAGTCCTAAAAGTGAACTAGGAGATATTACCTTGTAATCGTCCATCCAGACATGAGCGACTCTCAGAGAGTTACGTGTCATGGTGTCCTCTCCGGTGGGAGATCCGTACGGACGTCTTCGTCTGAACACATGACCAACTCTGGAGCAAGGGATCATCTCTAGGTTACCTCCGCACATCCAAATCTGGTAAACACATCCAATAAACACCTCTACCAATTTTTGAACCAGAATATGAAACTTGGACCTATGATTTAGTTTTTTTGACATCCATCACTGTTTCCAGCCTGTGACCTGGATCAATTTTTTATTCAAGACATATTTTTCCGCTGCCAGCTTGCTAGGCTTGTTGTAGCTTCATGTGCCTTATAATCTAACTTGTGACTAGGACAGGCCCAACATCTAGTCCCTGGCCGTTAATTCATCTATGTGAAAGACTAAACCCATATTTCAACCATGATACATTTTTCGACCATACTGGGAATCGAACCTGGGACTGGTAGCTCAGTAGAGAGACATGCTACCACTGAGCTAAGGTGTCAGATCCCTATGGCTTAGTGCCAACTCCATTACTCTTCAAAGTGAGCAAACTAACTGTTTTTTGATACCACAATTCCATTATTTCTTACGTAAACAAGTAGTTTTCCAAACTTGTGGTTGCGAGTGTCCTTTGATTGGTGTCACAATGCTTGTTGAGGTTAAAGTTTTATATTTACTTTTTTTTTTTAAGTAATTATAATGATTATAGAAAGGTTAAAAATAAAAATGTAGCTGGTTAAAATTATATAAACTACTTAGGTTTCTTAATATAAACAAATAACAAAAGTATTCAAAATCTGATTTGACTTCAAGAATTTTTAATGTCAATTCAAACATAATGAATTACATTGCTAGTTAGCTAGTAGTGTCATCACCATTTTGTATGTTTCTAGCAGAACCTGTTTAGTTTCAATTACCCACTGAAATGAAGAAATATGTCAAAAATAAATTGTATTTAAGCACCATTTGATTTATGCATTATTTCAGCTTGCACAGGAACCTTTGGAACAAAGTAACCGGGCAAGTCGAGGACTTACTGCATTCAATTTGGCTTTACTTTGAATCAATACAAGTATATTTCACACCTTATACTTAATGTACTTTAACCACAATACCGGGCCTATAATGCTTACTCTAAAAGATATTTCCAGGTTCTCTCCCCCCCAGATGTTCATTCCCGAGTCATATTCTCCAAGCTCTTCAAAATACGTCCTGTCTATGGCGAACAAGCCTCCAGCCATTGTCGGGGATCTGAAATATCAAACAGGTAGCTAGCTGTGTGCATTAGTCATTGTTGTTTTAATAGTTGTTTAAACTAGACTGCACATTTTTATTCAGATTTCAAAAATTCGAGTATTCAGAATTTTCAATATGATCTTGAGTTTAATTATATTTCCTTTTGTCTAATTCTGGGGAAAAACAAACCTATATTAAATTTAGTTAAAACTTCCAAATATCTCTGACTATAGATTTTTTCACAAAGAAATATTTTTCTTAAAATATTGTTATTTGAATTTATGTATGAATCTATTAATTAAATTCAACCTTAAATATATCTCTAAATTATTCAAAATTGAATAAAGTTTGAAGTTTATAGTGTAGAAAGGTAGACTTCACTATTGTGCACCATAAGATAAATAGTTTTATGGATAATATGTTGTTCGGAAGAGAGCAATGGCGTAAAGATTGTTGAGAAAACGTTCAAACAGTATAATATATAATAACTAGCATTCACAAATCACAAGAAGCTCCCTTAAGAAGCAAGGAGAGACCAAGGCTTGGATTTGTTGAAGGTCAATGCCACCATGTGCCAGCACTGAAATGATTCATAAGATAGTTGTGAGGTGGCCACACAGAAATATTCAAACTAGGGATGTGCGAGTACTCAAAAATTTGAGTTCGAGTCGAGTTTTAGTAGCTATTTAAACTTGAATCAAAGATTTTTATATATAGCTCAAGAAATTTGATTACTAAGAATTTTCAATCTCTTTCTTGAAAATTCCTAGTTTGATTAATTCTATTCAATTTTAAGATAAGATTCCATAGCAAATAGGGTCTCTCAATATTTCCTTTTGTCTAATTAAAAAAAATTTTACAATAATTTATATTAAATTTATTTAAAAATTTAAATTTGTGTGATTATAAAGTTTTTCACAGCCAAATTTAACTTTAAAGTAAATATATTTGTACTTACTTATGGTTTATGCATGGATCTGTTACAGAAATTCCACTCGAATATTTCTTGTACAAATAATGCTTTATATTACTCAAACTAAAAAAATAAAAATAAACTATTTTTTCATCCAAACTCGACTCAAAGTGCAAAATTCCTACTTGCACACTCCTAATTAAAAACTCAACAGCCTTCATATGGGAAATGACCAATCAATACATTGCCAATGAATTCAGACAGGCTCCCGATTTCAACCCTAGATGGACTACTTCCTTGAACAACTGCTGTCATCGAGCGATAGTCAATATGAACCATATTAGTGTTGCCATCTAGTGAGATAAAGCTTCAACTAATCCTACTGTCTCTTGTCTGCCAAGGGAGCCACCTGTGTATGGGTGAAGTTTGTGCTCGGATGTGTTTATCATTGGGAAGGGACCGCCAAGACCTTAAACCATCGAATCCTTAGGATTTTTTGGGAGTCTCAAGGATAGAAGAAAACATCATATTAAAGATTAAAAAATTGGCAATTTAAAAAAAAATCTTAAATTGTAATTTATTTTAGAGTTTTAATATTGCTTAATGTTGGCTCAGCCACAACAAACTCTAGAAACTTAAGAACCAAAACTCAGAAAATTCAAATTAACACTGAACGTATGAATGTTATAACAATTTTGTCATAACAAATTATATTAACATTTAGTTAATATTTCTCTTTTCTCTTATGTTCATCCTTTTTTTGAAGTACCAGATTTAAATTCTAGTTCCGTGATTTGGATTCATATAATAGTGGATTAAATACAAATCTAGGTTTTTTTTTGTTTTGTTTTTGTCGCTGTGTTAGCTCTACAATCTTTACCTATCCCACTTATTTTTATAAATAGAACATTAAGCAGTTAAACCTTTATTAGTTTTATTCAACTTTGAGGTAAGCCATATTATACATGGGAGTAGGTATATGAAACAGGATTAAGTACAAATTAAAGAAATAAACCTAATGTGGCTTTTACAAAGGGGAACATGGTCCTTACATTATATTACTACCATCGGGCAGTGTGATAAAATCGGTCACCACTGCCCAATCTGTTGACCTAGCTTCTTTTCCTCAGGAAAGTGAAATGACAAAGCCACTATTCCCCCAACCTTACACCCAAAATGAAACTAAAAAAGCCAATTTTGGGGGGGTGGGGGGAGGGCGGGGGCTGGGGGGATAGGTGAAAGTAGTGATTAGTGATAAGAGCACATATATGGGAGGAGCAGATAATAGAAAGTGTGAAAGTGAAAGGAGAATAATGGAAGTGATTAAAGGAGGAAGAATGGTGGAAAAATAGACAAAGATGGAGGCATTTTACTTAACTGAACCAGCCATAGGCTGAAAACAGTTGATGATAGGAAGATATAAAAGGAACCATTAACATAAAGAACAAAACCCTCTTTCCAACACATTAATTAATTGTAAAATATAAATGAATAAGTGCCTAATGACTTCTAAGTCGTGTAATGTAAGTGTTAAACAAAAGGAAACCAACCATAAAGGAGAGTTAGGTTAAGCCTTGCGAGAAACAAATTAATTTCTTCATACACTCTTAACACTTTCCATCTTATGATCACTTTCGCAGTTATAGATTATTAAAATGTTCATAAATATTCCTTTTTCACTAAGACAAACACAAATAACATAATATATTTGGAAGAAGGTATAGATTAGGTGGATATAAACATATAAAAGGGATGAACATAACATGGCTTTTATATTGTGTTCGTTCCTTTTATATGTTTCTATCCACCTTTCCTATACTTTCTTCCAAATATAATACAATTACCTCATAAAGCGAAAAGAGGTTTTCCTTAGAGAGATATAACAGATATAAATTGGATGCCACAGTTTTGTGTTTCTTAATATGAACAAGGAATATCAAAACCACCATCATCATTACCTTGAAATGTTATTGACTAACAGGCAGCACCAAAAAACAATAGATTGGAATATTCGTTAGCTAATGTAAAAAAAAGTTTGGATTTAACATACAAAAGTCAATTTAGGGGTATCAATTAAGAATAAACAAAGGTTCAAGTTGTACTAAAGTTATGTTTTTAATCGGGGTAGATAATCAGCACTCATAAATGTTCCCTAAAAATTGAGACTGTAGTCAAAATATCCACTCAGCCATGGAGCTGACGATTATGATGATAGCAACATACTTGATAGGTTTTATGAAGTCTGACTCTGCGGCGAGAGTTCCCGTTGGCAGGTTCTCCCACTTGAAGTGCAGCCCCCAGTTGAAGCCCCCTCTCACAAGGGGCGAGGCAGAGTACTCGAATGTGTCTGAGTTGATGATGTCGATGATAGGCATCACCACGTTGGTGTTTGAGCTGGCGATACGGGTCAGCAGGGGTTGAAGCCAGTCTTGGTTCACTTCTACGTGGCTGTCTAGGAACACAAGGGCCTGTTGGAAATATCAGCGGGTATTAGGATCACAGGAATACACCTATGGGGTAGCCACGGTGTGGTGAGCCTATCTCATCTTATGAATGTAACAAGATAATGTGCCGAATCCTGGTAAATAAAATTTAAACTAGAATAGTTATCTGATATCAAACTTAAATGTTCATTTGTTCTCTTCCCCTTGTCAACAAATGTTCCATCATCACTGAACTTGTGCATCAGTACTATAGAGGGGATCCAGTGCAGCAGAGGTGGTATCTGATAGCTAACAGAAGGTTTTTATTTTTTTATCATCGCGACTTACTTTTCAGGTTATAGATATAGGAGGTTCTTTATTGCAAACAATGGCTCATCAGCATCATAAACTGTTTTCAGCCTGTGGCCGGGTCAGTTTGGTAAAATTCCTCCATCTTCCTCCATCCTTCCACCATTCTTCCTCCTCTAATTTCTTCCATTCTTCTCCTCTCACTTGAACACATTCTGTTATCTGCTCCTCCCACCTCTTTCTTGGCCTTCCTTGTGGTCTTATTCCTTCATACCTCATTTCCAACATTTTCTTTGGCATCCTCTCTTTTTCCATCCTCATTACATGCCCATACGCTTTCAGTCTTGCTTCCTCTACTATCTCATGTACTCCCTGTATCCCTACTTATAGTGGAGTTTATAGTACTTGAAATAATTAACTAAAAATATTATGTTCACAGTTTTATCTTCTTATATCTGACCATTCAAATAATTAAAAGTTTTATAACTTTGAGAGAAAGAGCCATAAAAAATATTACCATAATTTCATTTTTTTTTTGTAAACAGCATCTTGATTTCAAAAGACCACGTCAAATATTAGAAGCTCTCATTCGAAAAACATTTTTTAAATGAACTAAAGACACTACTTCTACAAAAAAAAGAAACATCCAAACAATTACTTTTATAGTTTGTGTTTCAATAATGCACTGCGTCTTATTATCTGTTCGGGTTATACGCACTTACGCTAATGTGTAATGGTAGGGTGATTGTGAGATGAAATGGAGGACCTACAGTTTAACGTGGGATCCGAACCACGGTGGAGGCCTGGCATTCCTCACATTCACAAGTTGTGATTAATACACGTCTTGTCAGAGGTGAAGGAAGGGTTTGGCAATCAGATAAATCTGTGCCGGGACCGAGGATTGAACCCTGGACCCTCAGCACAGAAGTCTTAACACCTTACCCCTAGACCACCAGGTCACCATTTCAATAATGTAAAAATTATTAATAATTAAGAACAAATTGTTTGTATTTTGTTTGAATGTTATGACCACCAAAAGTAAAAAAAAATCAACGTAGATCATATGGTTTGGAGAATGGATAGATAGTAACTTTTCCTAGCTGTCAGATACCACTTCTCCTACTGGGTGAATGGCCTAAAGGACTGGGCAGTGGGCAGTTCGTCCAAAAATTTGGATCTGGTCTAGTAGTTTTTACAGCCCAACCTACTGTGCTGCAAAAAAAACCCGAGACAATTCAGGTAATTCTTTATCCTCTCTTGCAGTGGCATCACTAGAAGAAAACGGGAGGGTACGGACCGCACCAGGTGACAACAAAATGACAGTCTATATAATTTGTGTGCAGTGTTTCAGCAGGAATTTATTATTTCAAAAAAACACCTGTAATTAGTTATGGCTACAAAAACATTTTTGTAGGCACATCTTACAATATGTGTACTGTATCACTCTAATGCTTGCAGGTTGCCAGAGAGAAATTATCTTTGTAATAGTTACTATTGTTTGGAGGAAATAATGCTCAGGGAACATGGTGTACGGTACTTCCTGAAGAAAGTGCCATGTCGCTTCAAAATATTGAAATGTTTAGGAACATGTTATAGTGTTTTGACTTTTATTTGTGCTCCCGTTTCTACATTTATAATGTTATTTATTTAATGACAGATTATAAGATGCTTACTGCACTTTATTTAATAAATATGTCATAATGATATAAAAATCCAACTTCGCACAGTTTTTTTTTATGAAATATTTTAATTTATTAAAGTGTTGATTATTTTTAAGTTTTTTTAGCACTGCGTCTTACAATACATTCGGGTTATAAGCTTATGTACTAATTATGCTAATGGTTTTAGGGATTAGGAAGGTTATATTTAGATTAAGTGTACCAACATTTGCATGTAGTGAAAAACCATTTTGAAAAAAAACTCAGTACACTCGATCGAGATTCGAACCTCAATCTCCACATCATTGGCAGTCTAGTCTAATGCGTGAGTAGCCTGTTAGACTATGCGGCCACCAAAGCTTTTTTTTATTATTATCTAGCTCAAATTTTTTCCCAAATAATTTAACACGTTATGGGTCAGGAATGACATATGTTAGTGTGATCTAATTTAAGAGTTGTTTCTTGATTGTCTGACAACTTACTCCTCCGCTGGCAGCCTTGGCCCCAAACATTCGAGCCCTGATTAGGCCTTCCCTTCTTTGGGTCCTCAACAGGATCACTTTTTCCATAAAGTTGGAGGCAATATAAGTTTTGATCTCTTCATGAAGGCCATCTGGAACCACACACGAAAGCAAAGCCTTCAGAGACTGAGCAACATAATATATTTAATATTTATAAGATTAAACCACCTTCTATACACCCAGCAAAGATGTCAGCCTCAACCTTCACGTCACTGGAAAGCCAGATTAATTAGTTTGACATTTTGACCAAACATCCGTCAGCAAGGGTAATTCCATGACTCCAAACCACTGATTTATCCCTTGGTAAAAGAGAACCAACATAATTTCACAGTGATACATTTAAAATCTTGCTAGTAATTAAATTTGGTACTCTTAGTTCAATACCATTGATGGGCTAAGGCAGGGGTCCCCAACCCTATGCCCGCGGGTGCCATGGCGCCCGCCGAGCCTTTTGTGTCCGCCTGCCACTTTTTGACCACAGCTGAAAAGTTCTTGATTAATAATTTAATCTATCACTTTTCCAACAAAAATCAAGTTTGTGCTTATCTCCAGGTATGCTGTTATCAAGAAGTTGGCCCCCCTCTTTCCAATCCTTGCCTCTCATTCCTCTTTCTTTGCCGGCTCATTTTCAAAATGTACTTTATTACTCGGAACAATCATTCTACTCCTAATACCATGCTAATACTTCCTATTTCCTTTGTAAATATCTTGACATAGTGGGTCTACCCAGCTTTGTCGCCTGAATAAACACAGGATAAATATGTATTTTAAAAATGTACCTAAGTTTTTAATTTATAGATATTGACTTTTGGTTTGGTGAAAATGGTTTCAATTGTTTTAACTGGTTTTGGATTAACTTTGCGTGTGTACCATTTGCGTTATTTTATTTGCGAATTTAAAAAAATATTCTTCTAAATTTTAAACTCACAATTTCTTTTAATAATATATATTTTTGTGTGTTTGTGTTATTTGCATTATGAATTATGTTCGGCTATACATTTAGTTGAAAAAATGATTGGTGCCCGCCGCACTACCGTTAGTTTTGAATGTGCTCTAAGGTACAAAAAGGTTGGGGACCTCTGGGCTAAGGTGTTTGACCTTGTAAGATAATTAATACACTTAGATAATTAAACATGGCCTACAGTTTAGTGTAGCCAAGTAAAATAAATATAGCATAATAACCACTGATACATTTAACTACTGTCTTGATAGTCAAATACTTATAAAGACTAACTACAACTGGCCGAGTGGTTTGGGAGGCCAACTACAGTTGGACTCGGGTTCAATCGTGTCTATTCTCATGGCCAAGTTGTCTGGAAGACTAACTACAGTTGGACTCTGGTTCAATCATGTTTATTCTCATGGCTGAGTGCAAGGCCTAAGATTTCCCCAAGCTTCCATGTACACCTGTAGTAGAATCACACTACCATTTAAACACTTGAGTTGTATTTCTTATATTTTTCTTGTAACAGTATATAATTTACCCTCTCGATCACAAGCCTAGTTTCTGACTATAGATTTTAGTACTAAAATAACAATTTTAACCAACTGACACCCATTCACCTATATCACTGAAGTCGTCAACCAGGATAACTTCATGTAGTAGGTTCGGAGGTGTGCGGTCGACGACACTATGCACTGTACGCATGAGGGTGTTGAAGTGTTCGTTGTAGAAACACACCACTATGCTTGCCGTCGGTAACTGCTCAGGATACGTCACTGTTTTACATCTAAAAGAGAAAACCAGAGTTTCAAAAATGTAACCTACTAATGGGGGTTAGAGATCTAGCACAGATATGTTAAGTGTTCGATGTGGTCTTTTTGCATATTCTGTCACTTGTGTCTCTTCAGAGGCTGTAAATTATCCAATTTCAAACTCAAATTATGTTCCTACAATATAATAAAATAAAGTCTACTAAATTTTATAATCCTTATTACGTGATGATATAAATTTTTAAGTTATTTTACTTAGCATACATAATATGTCAACACATGGTATACAGCAACAACAACAAAAATTACAGTAAAAAAATTAACAGAACAGAAAATATTAAGAATACAGAAACATTAACAATGCAAATAAACTCATTTATTAATATTTAGTTTGTGAATCCAGGTGATCGCTTCTGGGCGGAGCCCAGAGAGATCCTACATAACACTGGGGTATGCTGATATGATATATATATTTTTTTTTACTCATAATCCTACTCTCCTTGTTTCCAAGAAGAGGGATCTGCAGTCACAGGGTTCCCCCATCCGTCCCGTTTCTTTCCCCTCATCTTTCCCATTATTCGGCTGGAATGATGATCCCTCGGAATTACCAGGGCTACCCCAGTAAACCTCCGGATCCATCAGCCGAACTGGTATGCCAATCCCACAAGGCTTCGTGTTTGCCACTTCCCGGCATCTCTCCTTGTTCCTCATGGAAGGTTGTATACCAGTAATTCCACAAAAAAAAAACCTTCTCCTTTCCCTATATTCCCCCCACTGAGACCTCACATGCATCCGTCTCAGTCCCGTTTCCCGTGCTTCTGTCCTCGTCATTGTCTCAGTCTTTGTCACTATCCCTGTCACTGTCACTGGTCTCTCACCCCCTTCCTTCTCTGGCCCTCCGTCTGTTTAGCCTTTGTCTCAGCCCTCGTCTCTCTCTCAGTGCCCTTATATATTCCATCTTGGCTTGATATGATATTGCAAACGTAGCTTGCCTTCAAGTGGTGCACCCTGGGTAACACTAAAGAGCTACAACAGTTGGCAGCCAGAATATCATTGTCATCTCCTGGCCATTTTACACACGGAAACAACAGATATTTTTAAGTATGATGCACAATATATTTATTTTTTCTTTCAAATATGTTATAATTTATGTATTCTTTTAAACAAATGGTTTTCCTCTATGAATGTATATATATTGTATTTAAAAAAATTGTAATTTGTCCTCATTAAATAAAAAGTAAAAAAGTAGACATAAAAACCGTTCGCTCCTTCATGGGTTCCTAAAAATACATTATCATATATTTAGGTAAAGTATGTCTTTATAATTTTGGCAAAATACTGTATATAAAGAGTGTGGCCTTATAATAAATCTGTGAAGTGAAATGTGGCCTTCCAATCTCAAAAAATAGCCCGCCCCTGAACTAGTAGTTTAAAGTGAAACAATGAATTTTTAAATGACACTAGGCCCTTGCAAATAATTGAAGCAGTGATCCTAAGAACGACAAACCAAAGCACTACTAACTTCGCAAAGGTGCTGGGTAAAATAATAATAATAATAATAATTATTATTATTATTATTATTATTATTACTTATTATTAATTCTTACTACCCGTTCGGGTTATACGCACTTACGCTAATGTGTAATGGTAGGGTGATTGTGAGATGAAATGGAGGACCTACAGTTTACCACGGTGGAGGCCTGGCATTCCTCACATTCACAAGTTGTGATTAATACACGTATTGTCAGAGGTGAAGGAAGGGTTTGGCAATCATATAAATCTGTGCTGGGACCGAGGATTGAACCCCGGACTCCCAGCACAGAAGTAT
The DNA here is from genome assembly GCA_902155825.1 of Timema genevievae. Taxonomy (NCBI): domain Eukaryota; kingdom Metazoa; phylum Arthropoda; class Insecta; order Phasmatodea; family Timematidae; genus Timema; species Timema genevievae. The sequence continues at coordinate 156,427 of CABFWO010000766.1, forward strand.
AACACATTACCCCTAGACCTCCAGGTCCAGATTTAAAACTCCCTGCAATAAAAGTACTCACAAATGATGTCTGGTGTCAGGAATATCTCGGTGGTAACTGAGACGGTTGCTCACAAGCACGTTAAAGGCATGGGTCTTATAACCTTCCTCTCTCACAAGCTGATCTTCAGGAGTCTTCACCATACCTAGCTCTTCTAGACCTGACAACATAAAACAGGAAGTTGTGCTACCGATTTTTATCACTTGGTAAAGATTTGTCGGCGTCTGCCGGGTTTGAAGCTTGGGTAAGGAGGCAAGAACTCTACCCCAAGACTACAGAGGTCAGCCCAAAATATATTGACGTTTGAATTTTTTTTTAATCAGAAGCGTTTAACTAAAAGGATGTGTGATTTGGTGATAAATAATTGTTCTATAGGTTTAGTCCCATAATTAATGGTTCACCCTCTAATTTCTACACAAATGTTAGCGTAGTTTATGCGTCAACGACCAGTTGATTGCAATTAACCAGTCGATTGTGTAAGAAATTTACATCGTAAATAAAAAGTTGAGCTTTGGGTCTCCTTAACTTTAAAATATATCAAATTCTTTCATATAATTTTTCAGAGTGACTAAAATAACCTTGATCCGTCATAATTGGTAATGTTAGTGTGTCCCCCGCCTTAGTGGTGATGTGTCTAATAAAGAAACGAAGTGTGAGAGATGGAGAGTCATGGATATTCAAGAGCAAGTGAAAGTATAAGCTATTCCCACTCGAGGTCTTTGAGTAAGTTTCTTATGTAAGGAGAATGTCATAAATGTTGTTTTAAGAATGGTTAACACCCCTCGGGCATCACAAATTGAGATTGTTCAGTGAGTTTGCAGAAGAACTGCAGTGTCAGTTTGGGAAGCAACTTCTTCAAATGAATGTTTGTTGGCTAGATAAAGGCCAAGTCCTTGGGCAATTCAAAGAGCTATGTCCTCAAATAAAAGATTTTCTAAAAGACATGGATATGATCTTCAACCCAGAACTGAAGGATCCGTGATGGCTAGTATATCTTAGATTCCTTCTTGATACCACAATTGAATGGAATATCTTTGGAATTGCAAGATAAATAAAAAAATATAATAAACATGACACCTGCAGTTTAACGATTTTCAAGAAAAATGACATTTTGGGTAACCAATTTTCATACAAGAGATTTTAATTATTTTACTTCTTTCAAAAGGGTGATTAATGACTAATACAAAAACTTCGAGAGGGAAAAAAATACAAATTACTGATTATTTGAGAGCTGAGTAGGCTTTAAGATTCACAAGGTTTGGAAAGCTAGAACCAGTTGAAAGACTTATTTTAAACTATTTTTCTCCTAATGATGCTAAAGATAAATCTCAGGGAGTTTGTTCTGTCTTAAAAGTCATCTCAATTCTGCAACTTTGGAAATGAAAATCCTCACAATCCAAGATGGGTGTGAAATGGCCCCACCTTTGGCGAATTTGCAGTATTCATAAGTACCCAAATTTCTTATGCCTCTCTATATGTTAAGCAATTTTATAATATTTATAAGAAAAATGGGTAGTTTAATTTTAAATTAGGCAAACATATTTTATTTTAATTTTTATATTTTATTTCTAGATGAGAGCACATATGTACTAAAAAAAGATAATTTATAAATATAATAGGTAACTTATTGGTGAATAAAAATTAGAATAGAGAAACAGTGGGTGACCACGGGACTTTTGATAGGTTATTAATTCGATCGGGGCCCAAAAAAGGTTGCAGACCCCTGACTTGGTGCATTTAATAGTAACTATCTCTATTTATCCTATCCTTCAAGATTGTATACTTTAGGTCACTACTAAGGACAGTAGCCTACCTTGTTTTAAGGGCTGACAACTTTTCTGCCAAATAGTAAATTAGGAAGACATATTGTTTTCTGAAGCCACAAGCTTGACCTGATAGAGTAAGCTATAATGCTATCTCCCCGCTCCTCAAAATCCAATGTTGTAGCCTCAAAATTCAATGATTGCACTAGATCAGTGTTTAGCAAACTGGGGTGCATGTACCCCCAGGGGCATGCAACATACCACTAAGTTTTATTAATAATAAAATACTTTGCAAATTTTGGGATCCTGTCATGGACTTTTATAGGCCTTTATTTACTTATGTTATGGCTTTGTTAAGAATCACATTAGCTTTATTAATATTTGGAGTGAACGGGTGACTAGGCCATGCCACCAAAAAAGGGTGTGCGACTGTCGAAATGTTGAGAAACACAGCACAAAGTTAAGAAAGTCCCACTCTATGTTTATTTTCAATATAGCTGCATTCAGGCCCGCCAGCTTCTTAATCCAGGCACTATACCAAAGCCTTGCAAGCTCTCCCTATTTTTTTTTGCATTAGGGCCCACTCGATTTATGTTTGGATAATTTTAGAGATTTTTTTGTCACTTACAAAACAAAATCATTGCACCCAAATTAACACTGAAATAAGAAGCATATGTTGAAATACTAAATTCTGACCAACTTGAAACACTTCATGACTCTCTTCATGAGCCAAATTCAATTTAGGTTTATATTCAAAAATAATATACTTCATAATACTTTCAAATTGTTTGAAGTGAAATATGAAACTGGACTGAACCTATGATATAATTGTGAGAAATGTTTTCAAATAACAGTTGGCAGCAATTGTAATAAAAATTCATTTGCCGGTGAGTTCCGATCTTAGTACCATGGTACCAATAGTCACCTCGTGGCAGGCCTGACTGCATTATCTAAGCATTAAGCTCAACAATCACAAGAAAACAAACTTTATCGCTTTGGATCCAAGCCGACGAGAAAATGTTTCAATTGAAACGATACACACAATTTTGAGTTGAAATGTGCAGATATTATTGTAATCAAAACGGTGATATCTAAATCTTTAGGCAGGTTTACTAATTGTCAGGTTCATCAAGACAGGTTCGCCGATAATGGGAAAGTCAGGGTTCGAATCTCGGCCAGGTGTATTGAACGTGGTCCTTCCTAAATCTTAGCACTCAGCTTCCATATAAATGAGAGTATGTTTTCTCTAAATTCTATAATCTACATCTGCAACCCATTGCATACACACATACATAAATAATCACGCCATTCCTTTATGGGGTAGGCAAGAAACCGTGCATATAACTAAAAAAACCCAACTAATACGTGCTTAACCTATACTCACTAACTTTCTCCACACTTCTCTATCCTAGAATACTCCTTTCACTTCAACAACATCCATACACTGAGTCATATATATGCTCTTTTATTCTTAAAACTGATAAGAATTATTAAAATATGTATAACCCAGACAAGTAGTAAGCCAAAGAGGTGGGGAAATACAGAGACAAGCCAAAATATACAATAGGGAATACCATATTCATATAAAATGTAGTCAACATGAAACCTACCTCTGCACTACACTTGTTCACTTAATGTGTTGATCCTATTAACCAGTACAGTACTGGCATTAAAGTGCACAAATAAAATAACATTAAGATGAGATAGGAAGATAGTTCAATTTATTTAAAAAAATTACCATGTCTTACTACCTGTTAAGGCTATACGCATATATATATGATAATCATTCTAATGGGGTAGGTATGAGGAAGGAAGCATTTTAGACATAATCTACCCTCAGTAAACCCGACCGAGATTTGAACCCAGATTTCTATGTCATCAGCGCTCAACACGAGAATGTCACCTTAGAGTTTAGACCATTCGGTCACTGAAGCGGATATCTTATAAAATAAACAATTTTATTACAATATAAAATAATCAAAAGCATACACTTACCAAATGTCTTTGGTGCTTTAGGTTGTAATTTCTTAATGAGATCATCACTGTTCTTATAATTATTTTTAAAATATTTTGCCTTTTNTTATCTTCATAGGGAATAATGATGTCGTTACTTTCCATATTATACTTTTTCTTCTTCTTCAATGTGTTATCAAGAGTCTGGTGAGGTTGTTCCTCCTTAATAAGTTGAGTGTCCTCCATTTCGATAAAATTGCTAAGTTCTGCTTTCATAGTTGGTGAATGTGTTGACCACTTTGCCGAGGTTTCGGAAGTCAGTCTTGAATATAAATAAAGACTTACGGCCCATGTTGCTGATGCAAATACTATTCCGAAAATGAAAGAGTTGTAACGATTCATGACAGCCATCTGTAATCTGAGAACAAAAGAGACAAGTTGTGTGATATATTGTTTAGGGTAACATTATTCCCTACTCTGCTAGTCCTATCGGCATAAACAATCCGGTTCTTTTAGTTTAACCGCGTCTTAGTATCCTTTTGGGTCCTATGGATGTATAAGCTAATAGAATTAAGGATAAGGAAGGTAGAATTTAGAGGAAATGTATTTGAATTTGCATGGAGGGAAAGTGATAAATTCAGAAAAACCACCCCTCAGCATTCGAACCCTGATCTCACCGTCATCGGCAATACAGTCTAACACGAGTGATGCATTAGATCATGAGACGACTGATGTGGGTACCGTTGAAATTAATTTAATGTAGATACTGGTAGGCTAAGTGTTTAACCTGTCTGATAAGGAATTTAAAATGACAAATCATATCTGTTAGATTAATGTTTAAGCTGAGGAACTCCCATATTTCAATCACTTTGGTGCAGTAAGTTAATAAGATTTCCACTACCCTAAATATTTCTGAAGTTATTTTGTAAAACAGATTAATCTGACTAAGAAAATAAGTTCTACCGAAAAACATAAATGATTCAAACTATGGTATATTCTACTGTTTACATTTTAGATTATTTGTTTAAATACCAAGATTCCATCCCACCAATTTGGATAATGGCGCTCATTGCCAATTCTATGAATTAATTCTAACATGTGAGATGGAAGGAGGAATCATTTTTAATTCAGAATAACTACCTACAGTATAACACTTTACTCCCATCAGCTTTCACCCATCTGTCCATCTCAAATGATTGTTATAGTTGGTTTGACTGAATTAAGTCTATTTGATTATTCTCTCAAATGGGTAGGGCCTAATAGAAATTACAATGTTGTAAGTAAAGTTTGTCTTAAATTCCTCCAAAAGCTTGAGCCTGATATGTTCCTGAAATCGTGTATTTCAGGTTATAGGTATGATAAAACTCCATGGTGTCTGCCCACAATATAGCCATTCCGACCTAGCTTCTGACGTCTATTAGTGCAGGAAGTCAAACCGGAACCGATAACCGAAATTAACATTTATTTTTAAGGAGCCGGAATCAAAACCAGAACCCTAAAAACACTATTATGAAGAATCGGAACTGGAACCATTAAATAATTTTAGGTTCATAAACGTTCTTAAAGGTTCCTAGTTTTACAAAATTGGATATAATTTTGACATGTTGTACACTTTTTTTTCCCTAAGCTTAGTTTAATTTTGAAATGTTGTTTCCCCCTTTTTCAGTACATTCTGAAAGTCCTACCTAACCTTCTATGTGAAAGCAAAATAGCCTATTTTACCCTAAAATGTTGTATTCGCAAACACACCATATTCTATTCCTTCTCATTAAAACATGCTCGAATAAAAAGTTTAAATTAACAATATTACCCATTCTAATTTAATCAAAATTTTTAGGTGGATCTACATTTATGCAAGGAAGTTCTCTTATGGATCTGTTCCAGGCAATGTTACGCCAATATGGGTGAACGTTTGAAATTCACTTTAAGTAAAATCCCTTTTTACCTATAAATTATAATAAAGTTAAAACTTACATTACATTTAAAACATATTTAGTTTTGGAAAAATTTTAATCTTCCTAGTTTAATGGTTGTATAGGCCTACTAAATGGAAAACTTTTTTTTATTTTAAATAATAGAGAAAAATTTTTTTAACTTGAAAAAGATTATGTGCTAACCCCTTTGGCCCATTTAACATATCCGTACTTCATGAGATTTAACTTTGCCAACTCTTGACGGAAAGTTAGAAATTTCGAAATATGTGATCTAGGACCTAATCTAAAACCTATTGAGTGTTTAATTTATTTTTAACGTACGGGACATTTTAAATCTGGCAGTGACTTTTCGTGCTGTTGTCGTTGGTTAATTTGTTTAGTCTTAGGCAATAGGATTAATTAAAAAAAGTCTTAAGAGCCTAGTAATTAAAATAAAATTATATCTCACGTTAAGCAACATAGTCTACCAAACGACACTTGGTATTTGTAGTATTTTAGTCAGTTCAAGGAATGTTATTTTATCACATATTGTTCTAATAACACTAATACGTTATAGAACTACTAATGGTAAACACTGAGACTAATAATATATAAACTTTTATGTAGCCATCACCCATAACAAACTCAGTAAAGATCCCTACACACAATTGAAATAGTTATAGAAAACATCTAGACAAGATTATAGCGCTAGTGAAGTTAAAAATTATTTAGATAGATACATAGTTTTTCAATTGTTGATCTCTTTTTAAGTGTTTTTATCAAACAATTCAAGAACTCCAATCTCCTTAAACAAAAAAAAACAAACTTTTTTTACACATTGCAATATATCAATACAAAACTACTATTCTGTTAATGGTTATAGGTTAACCCATCTTCGAGCTTTAGTTCTGTCAGAAGCTTATTTGCATAGTATGAACAATTTTGTAGCACTAAATGAACCCACCACAGTTTTATTAAGCAGTTTAATTGAACAACTTCAACTACACAGAAGTTGACACACAAAACAAAACCAAAATCCAAACGGGGGCGAAACCTAAGAACATTTTAAGGCCATTTATTTATATAAAAAAACCCTGATAATCACAAAATGTATGCTAGCATTACACTCACAAAAATGCGGAGAATCCAAAAATACAAGATTAAAGTTATTGAAAAACTTTATTTTGAACAATTCAAAACCAAACTCACCTTGAAGGGACACAGGAGCAAATAACTTGGAAAAATTTGTAAAATTGCACTAGCAAAGCCTTATGTATATTATAGGGCTAATTAATTCACAATTATCTTCTGCATCGACAGTACTTCTGTCATTTACAAAAAACAAATTTTTTGTAAATACTAAAATATTCTTTTCTTAGAACTATCCAAACAAAAACACTTTTGCACATCCATTAACTATTTTACATCCAGCTAACTCATACAAAGCTACATTATAACTTAACTGAAAAGGTAGTAAAGATCCGAACTGACACGCCCACCGGAAGTAAAACAAAATAATATTTTAATATTATTAAATATATATACATAATTATACTTTAAGACTTAGGGCCAATCTTACAATGTCTCTTCAAAGTCCTTGTAACTTAACTGTCCGTAAAGTCTAACCGTTGGTTAAACTTGGCGTTGTGTTTTACAATACTATTTTTATGTGCTCATCAAATTACGAACAGGTGCCTTCTATTAGTTATTATCGTTAACTTTCTCGGAGCGCTAGATTTGTTTCAAAGCTTTTGATTGGCTTAATTTTACCATAGAGAATATAAGCAAAGTCATTACAACGTCTATGGAAGTGTTATGAAAACAAATCGATCAAAGCAAATCCAAATTTATTACGACTGTTTAAGGTTATCTGTTATCTTTTATCATATTTATTTGTCTGCTAAAACGTTTGTTGAAAATAATTAACAAGAAATTTAAATTTTAGCAAAGAAGAGGAAATTTTGCTAATTGAATGAATAGAAAAATACAAACAAACGATTTAAAATAAACAATTCTAATTGGTGTCCATTCACTTTAATAATTTCCAAAATTTATTTTTGTACAAACGAGAACGTAAAATGATTCTTCCTCGTTAAAAATTTTGGGAAATTCTTTCGTTCCAATTACTGTATCTCTTCGGTCTTTAAAGTCTTGGGTTCCTTAGAACTTGAAACTCATTTTCAAAGTCATCATAATCAAATAATAAATCACCCATTTCATAATACAAATAAATGTAACCTAACTTTAATAATAACAGTTGCCTTGAAAACAATATGGCGGCGTCTTTAACGTTGTTAATGTAGACGTTATGTTTGCTAACCGGTAGGTAGACCTCGCGTTAACTTTACGAGCACTTTTACGTGGACATTAGCGCTAACCAAACATTGTAAAATCAAAAGTAGTGGTTGTTTTCACTTAACCTTATGTTAAGCCCTAACGAATAGAATAACGTGACATTGTAAGATTGGGCCTTAGTAATGTCAAAATATATTATATGGTTCCTTTCCAACCCAGCTTAACCTAACCTTCACTACGGTAACTATTTGGCTAACATGATCAAACCTCACCACCGTTTCTATTCGCTAATAAACTAGAATCTCAATTAATATTCACAAAATAAACTAGTTGACTTCTGTAGTATAAGATGATATCCTAATGTAAGGAATCATGGAGCAAACATCGTGTGGGTCTAGTATGTTTATGTTGAGACTTAAGTTTTATTCATTTGTCTAAATGTTGTAAAAATAAAATAATTTCAAATAAATATAAATATTGTATAGTATTGATGAATATGCTATTTCCTTGTGAGTATAATGATAGTATTACTTGTTTAATGATTTAGTATTGTAACATTAGTAATGCTAGCTTATTTACTTTAATTCTACCTGCCCCGAATAAAACCAATACATATAGACATCCTATAATATCAAAGATTTACTAAACCTTACTATGTCTAAAACATGTGCTTTACTCACCCTATAGTCTCGGCCAACAACCATCACACGACTGGTGTACATCAAATAATTCTGAAAAGAAGGCTGACACTTCTTAGAAAACTGGATCAACGAGACATCGGTATGAGGTGATCTAGGCCTACGCTGATTGGCTTAGCCGGCCAACAGACAACCTCGCGAGATCTTCACTGCCAAATCACCAGATTTCCAGAATGACGTGTCTAGATGATGACGGTTGTTAACAAGAGAAACATGCTGGTAGCACGTGTTCGCAACGTGGCATTATACTTCTAATATGAAGATACCTCCCCCCCCCCCCCNTTATTGGAGATTTATAAAATTCATAGCACCATTATATTTGAAAAAAAACCTTTAAAAGAGGGATTCATTCCTAGAAAAACCTCCCTACCAACTCATGTTTGAGGATATTTCCTCACAAAACAAAACATTTAACCCAGTCTAGCCCCCCCCCCCCCTTATTATATCCATCAACTAGACCTATATAAAGCTGGTGCTCAGCTTACATTGTTGACTATTAATTCCGACACAACCACGAGAGGTCCTGATCTTGACTTGGACATAATCGCTCCAGGATGACAAAATATAATCTCTTTATGTTTTGTTAAATATTTAAATATAATCGACCTATAATGGGTTTGGGTGTTTGAACACTTAGTTAATTATGTGATTAAAATCGTTCATTGTAGGCGTCAGTAATTTCTCACCAGGTTTATAAATTATAACTTTAACAATTCCGATTCATTTAGTGAGAAATTACCAGTATTCTATTGCTTTGTTTTCTATTATCATTTTAAATATTAACAAGTCGAAATCTTGTCGATTACTTCAAAGGTGGTGGAAGTAAATTATATATTTGACTAGAGTAGTTGAGTCACATGACTAGAGCAGTTGTGAAATATTGTGACCTATATATAAATGAGTGCAGAGAAGGAAAAGAGACTTATTTTGTTTATATATTCAATTATGTATTGGATAATTTATATTCAAATAAAGAAATAACTAAATACAAACATAACAGAAAGGATTCAAAGGGTTAATGGTTTAACCTATTTGTTTAGTAGGAATTTAAGTTATTTGATATTCCGATAATGGAAATACCTTATACCTTTATAGTTCTCGCTCTTTAATCTTTGTATTAATATAATTAGGATTCTAAAGTTTAATAAGTTAATCTGTTTGTTTATTCTGAAGTCACAAGGGTGATTCAGCCGCTTTGGTAACCAAGTAGAGGAGCTCTTTAAGCTCTTTATTATTATATTAACGATTTTTTATTTATTATTGGGTCTCTTCCAGACTAATTCATAGAAATAAATAATTTATGATATAACTCTTTTGTTTCAAACGTAGTCTTCTTCAAGGACTACTATTACTTTGAGATTATGAAATATATCCTCAAATGTATTGCACAGCGCAGTCTCTGACATATTTATATGTTTTTCAACACTACTCAGTTCGCCTTGTGAGGCCATGTATTAATTATTTACCTCTGTTGTCTTACTTTGAATACATAATTCAATATTTTCTTAATCTTGCAAAAGTTCCTTTTTTTATACTTTAAATTCCTTATAGTTTCAGTCCACTCTCTTCCCGGCTATTGTGACCTCTATCGGTTAGAGTTGGGGGTGGTTAACAATACAGAGCCTTTTCATTTTTCTATATATTCACGTTCTTCTGTGATTTAAGTGAGTATATTTTGAATTTTCTATAACTATGGAACATATAAACAGTACGATACATATTAGTATTGTTTTTATTAGATTCACTGTATTCTTATTGTGTGCATTAAAATAAGAAAACTTTTTTTTATGTAATGTGACAAAGTAAAACAAATACTTTCATGGCAGTAAAATGCGTGCAATCCCTTTAATTTTCTTTTTTTGCTGAGATTATAAGTTGTTTAAAAGTGTTATTTTTGATTAAAATTTAATATTCGGTAAAGATTTTTCCATACAACTTTTATTCACGGATCTTCTTCTATAACTTCTGTAACTGAGTTCAAAACATGTTTAAGCATTGTTGGTTATTGAAAATTTTGCTAAGAAACAATTATTTACTTATTGGATACGAGCATGGTTGGTAACAATTCTTTGCTCATTTGATAGGGCCATTGTTGGCTACTGAGAATGTATCTAAGAAACAACCCTTTGCGAACTGAATAGAAACATTGTTAGTTAATGGAATTTCTCTACGAAACAGTCCTTTGTTAATAACGGATAAGAGCGTTGCTAGTTATTGGGAATGATGCTAAGAAACAATATTTTGCTAATTCTAAAGGAGCAATGTTGGCTACTGGAAATTTTACTAAGAAACAACCTTTGCTAATCAGATAAGAGAGTTTTCATTTAGTTATTCCATGATGTACAGTACCATAGTGCCTCTCATTTTGTGTTGTTTACTGATTCAAAATATCACCATATGTTGCTGAATTTGAACATGGAAATTTATAGTCCCTACAGTGATTCACTTCTATGTATAATTTTTTTATTATAAAAAATTGCTTTTAAAGTATATTCGAACTAAGATTTGCAGTCATTGTATTTAAAGTTTTTTCAATCTTCAATTTGTCTGCTTTCCTGCGTAACTGTATCAAATAGCGATACTGGTGATTCAGAAAGCTCGAAGTCAAAATTTAACATAATTCCTATTAATATGTATATAATTATAATTCAAACAATATCCTTTTCTGCTCTTGATTTCTTATTAAGCTTTGCCAAGTTAGTAAAATAGTATCATCACTTTCCAAAACCATGCCTTTTCCCCTTAACTGAAACCAATATAATAAAATTAACTGAATATGGAGGCTTTACTTCAAGTTGTCTCAGTCACTATATATATATATATATATATATTTATATATTTATATATATATATATATTTTCTTACTCATTTTTGTGAGAAGCAAATTCAAAAAAATCTATTCTAATTACGCTTCACCATCTTTAATTAACTTACTAGTTTCTTGTTTGCTCTTTTTATATACTTTTATTATCTTCTTATATTTATAAAATGAAGAATTTGTGTATTATGAGCGTTGCGCTTTATCTAGCACACGCATAGGCCTGAAATTGTAATATTAGTAGCCCCTGTGCACAAACATATGCACCTCGCATCCTAAATGTTGATTAGAATTTTTTTAATTAATTAAAAACTGAAAAAATTACTAACGCCGCGAGAAAGCTTTACTTCTACATTTCATATAATTTGTAATGCAGTTTGTTGGCCACGAAGGTATCGGACACCGAGGTAGATACGACGCCTGCCGTGAAGGTGGCGACTGACTTTAATCGAGCTTTGTAACGTAATGCTCACGGCGAACATTATGTTAAAAAGCTCCTGATAGGAGCTCGGCGAATGGTAACTAAGGCTCGGCAAAAAAAAAAGCATACAATTTTCTCTCATTTATAGCCGAAATAGCAGACCTAGAGGTTAAAATATGAGTTTTTTTTACATAATTGTGTATAAAATATTTGGTATTATATTTTCTTATACTCCTGCTTTTCGACACTTTTCCTTTCTCTCCTCTGGAGAGGAACCAGTAAATTTGCCGTTTATCGTTTGCACTTTTCTTGAGTGGTTTCCATTTTTTCAGCAAGTTGCTGCCAGGCACCATGCTTTTTAAATTTGTCATAAAGTTTTGGATCCTGAGGAACCCCTAAAATATTTTTTTTCCTTTATTGTTTAGTAACAAATAAAGTTTTTTCTTGATTACACTCTATTGTGAGCAAACACTTCTACAAATTGCCACAATGCATCTTCACTCCAGTAGGCACTAATTACGACTAGCGAGACACCTGTACTGACTTGTAACGCAACAATCAAAGGGGTTCGTGAAAAAAACTACAATTGGTTGAAGCACGTTCGTTCGCATCGAGCGGCTTGGCTCCTTGCTAACGTGGGATACTCTTAAATTCACTGTTAAAACATTACACTCTCACAGTTTTATCTTTTGGCATATCAGAATGTGAAATCCACAACCCAATAAATAATTACTTTTTTCTATTTTTTGACTTTGTAAATCAATTGAAGGGCTTGGGATCAGATAGTCCTTAGCCACATTTCTGAATTTTTTTTATGAGATATTAGTATTCACGTCTTCCAACACCATCTATCGTCTGTTTGTACAAATACAATTACATTCTGACAACTGATGGCAGAGCCATACAGTAAAGTGTGCTATATATTTGTATGATTTATGGAATTACTATAAACAGGTTCTCCTTTATCTCAATTTGAGTGTGATGTGGCAAAGGACTATCTGATCCCGAGCCCTTCAATTGTATTGTCTTACATAGAGACAAAAATAAATGTAAAACAAAATTAACAATGTATAAATACGCACAAAGCAAACACAAACCACACACTCGCTCCTGATCTAAATAGATGGTCATATTGTTTGCAACGATTTACAATTAAGGAGAGGTGATATGTATGACGTGGACTCGGGAAGGGAGGGAGAGGTCTCATGAAGTGGCTTCAGGAAGGGAGGTGAAACGTGTGACAAAGACCTTCATGACTAAATTTTCCCTGAGATTTGGATAAATTTATTTTAAATAGTCAAAAATACTGTATGAGAGGTAAAAAGTATCTATATGCATAAATAAGAAATATGCAATAATATACATGATCAAACTGGGTAGGTTTGTTAAATATCACATAACATATTTTGGTAATAAGCTGGCATATTAATATTATCAAAGGTAAAAAACATTCACTAATGCAACATCCGTGATCTATTCATTACAATGTTCTCTGTTCTGTTTCGAGTCGGTCGCCATCTTAAAAGACACGGTTCACGGAAACTCTTGAGCAGCTTCTCCAATACGGTCTAGCCAACCTCCAAACAGATCGCTTACACTATGAACGAGGCCTTCCTAGATGGCGGGGGAGGGTGGTATTTACGACCTGTTGAACTTTAAGGCTAGCCTAGTCCTATTAATAATTTACAGCCTTTTGTGAGTGTTCTTTGGATCGTTATATCTGTCTTAGGAGTAGAAGGCGACAGCTCCATATTTCGCGTACTATCAAACTTCGATGACGGCTGCTGTGGCTATAATTCTTTGAGGGTGCGATTCAACGGATGAGTTTCCCTCTAAAATATTGTTTTAGTAAAAATTAATTCGATAATTTTTTTTATTATTCGTACATCCAGAAGCTAATTAATGTAATAAGTCTGAAGAAATTACGTTGAAATAGATGATCCATTCTTAAATATATATATATTACAAATATCATTTTTTTCCTTTTGAAAAGGTAATCCTTTGTTTTTTCTTTGAATTTAAATGTTTTACATTATTTCAAAATCAGGCCAAACTCTTACAACCCCTTCTACATGGTCAATCATCCTCCTGTTATTTTAAATAACAAACCTGTTTCAAGAAGTGTAGAAAACCATAAGATCGCAATTAAATGGAAGCTTGACGAAAATGTGTTATCATATTTGAGAAAAATTAATTTTAATTTATACAAATAGATAAAATGATGAAAGACTCGCAATGGTGGACAAACACATCAGTTTAATCTAGACTGTTTTGTCAAATCCAGACCCGGTGTGGAAGGTTTTTTTTTCTTAAATAGATTCTTCCTCCTCTCCAAGAAAATGCGTGTACTACAGCTGAAACTCTTTAGTCAGACACCCTTGGGCCCCTGACAAGTACCGGGCCATCGAATTAGACTCGTAAGAACCCTCTTCCCATCATGCCTTGGCCCTAAAGTCTCGCCATATCACTCTACATACTTATCATACAAGGTAGAATAAATACAAGAAAAATATACTTTATAACTAAATCCCTCGGTTGTAGATGTAAACAACTTTGGCGCCTTTGTACTGCTAATAGCACCGCCCTGGTGGCCGCCCTTCAAACTAATGGCGGTATTAAAATGTGCCGGGCCACAGAATGCTGGACTAAATAGTTTCAATTTTCTTCAAATGCGATGTTTTTCTATCCCTAATACGTAAGTGTGAATATGAAGGGGTGCCAAAATAACAATTAAAGACAGCAATTAACAGTAACCAATCAGCCTTAGCGCCAATAATTGTAATATAGACTATATTTAGTTTATATAATAATAGCCATGTGGTGTAGGTTTGTCTGTTAAGAGTTTTTTTATCAAACTTCCCCATAAGAAACAAAGGTCAATATTATCACAGTGATTAATTGAATGTTGGAGTTACCCCCAACATTCCGTTTGCAGCCGGGTGCAGACAAATAGCTACGTTATTTTTTGAATGTTTGGTTTTTATATTATAATTTATCTTTAAAAATACCAATACCTGATATATATTTTTATGCGGCTTATCCTTGCGGAGAACGTGTCTATCTGCTGGTATTAAATAAACCTGATACTGTACACACATATTATAATTTAATGTATGCATCCCCCACATATATGAGTACGTGGACTAAACGTCTATCTCATCTAATCTAGTTTCTAGGTGACAGTAAGTTTGGGGCTCAAATTTCGGTTGTGTTTATTGACGCTAGTTTTCCCTAATTGGTTTCCCCTCTCCTATAAATTCTACCATCCTCATGCCTTTACCATGAGTGTAAAATTAATATTCAAATAACCTAGACGGGTTGTAATACACGTTGAGATGAAATAAAACTAAGATATTTATTGGAATCGAACATAGCCCCTAAAGCTAAAATCTGTTTATCCAGTTCCCAGGCAATGTAAATGCGCTTTCGACTAGTATATGTCATATGTGAAATTAATTGGATGTATAACATACGTAAAATTAGACACAGTATTTAGCATATATTATTTGTTTGACTGTTTCAAAAGTTAATCATTTTGATCTAATAATTTTGGAAACACACAAGTTAAGCTTTACTTTCTTAACATTCTTACCCCTGAAAACATAGGCAAATAGATTTGTTGTCATGCACGTTTAGTTGCATACTTTTATCGCGAAGGGGTACAAAGAGTCTGAGGATGACTGATATTTTTTGGTTAAAATTACTTAAAATATAAGAATTTTTGAATCAGAAAGCAAGTTTCCTTTCCTGGATAATTAAAAAACTGTAAAATACGAGATTTTAAAAAATATTTTTTGTTGAAAAAAATTAAATTATGTTATATCAAATGACAGTTAAATAAGCAATAATGAATCCATGAAAAATTAATACACCACTATGCGCTGAAAATCAAAATTGGAAACCAGAAGCTGGAAAACATAGAGCAGTTCACATACCTGGGAAGTCTGCTGACAAAGGATGCCTACTGCACCAAGGAAATTAGATCAAAGATCACTATAGCCAAGGAAGCTTTCAACAATACGAGGTTACTGGTGACTAGCAAGTTGAGTTTGGAACTGAGGAAGAAACTGATGAAATGCTACATTTGGAGCATCGTGCTGTATGGAGCAGAAACTTGGACTCTCAGGAAGATGGAAAAGAAATACTTGAATGGATATGAAATGTGGGGATGGAGAAGATGTTGGAAGCTCAGGGGGACAGACAGGGTGACAAATGATAAATTCCTAAGAAGAGAACCATTTTGGATGTGATTCTTCGGTTCAAAGCAAATGGGATCGGACACATTCTTAGGATGATTTGATGTAAGGGAAATGAAAGTGAAGGCAGCGGACGGGGCGCATTGGCAGTTGGTCTAAGCTTACTGATAAAAGGACTTGATCTGTCGTAAGAAAGAACACCTAGTAATAATATGCACTGGAACAATTTATTTAACATTTATTTACCTCCACATTATTGTTATTGGTGAGTATATATTTAATGATGAGTAATTTTAATATTAATTTTACCCATAGTAACATTATGTTAGTTGTCAGCTGAATGCATCCTCATTTTTTTTAAATCGTACATTCATTATACAGGTGGTCCCAAAATTTACTGTGCAGTAAATTACCACGTACCTTGTGGCAGTTCTTCCTACAACAGGTATTGGAAATATACCCCATGGGCCAGAAGACATGTCGGGACACGCCTCTTCATATGATATGCACAGTAACCTCTGGGACACGCTGTATAACGTTTCTCTTGTAAAACTTTTTTAAAAAATTGACGTTTAATATATCAAAACAATCCGCGTTTCAAACATTAATGTGTTGGAAGTCATGAGTTTTAAATAACTTGTGTAATTTTCACCCTTCCTTGTTCCCATCCGGGCTGTAAGAATATCAATTCCAATAAGATACTAAATAAAATAAATATACCTGCATTCACGTAGAGAAGGAATGGTAAACTAGTTTAGGGGAAACAACTTAAGGTTAAAGTGTAAGGGAAGCTAGAAAAGGTTAGTGTTTTTGTAATTCTTTTACTAAAACTATTTTTCCTCAAATTTAATCAAATATTGCTTCAGTACCAACATAGAGTTTAATTTTCTTCACATAATGACAGTTGTTGAAAATCTGTCAAGGGTGTTCTGGAATTTAATTACCACCTTTTCTCTTCATTTAAAAAGTTTGTCATATAATCCCGCTATGCTCATAACTTATATTCAAACATTGTTGATATCAACATGTGAGGAAAATTAAACTCTTTTTTCTACTGGAGCAATATTTGATTTAACTCTATGAAAAATGTTTTGCTATAAAAACTGTGAATACACGTCCCTTAACTCGTGTGTCCAAAATTCCCCCGCGGGATAACTCAATCCCCTCCGTCACCTATAAACCAGACAAGATTATACTTAAGCCTTTGAGCAAGTGAAAACAAGTATGGGTAGCCCAGATATGTAACTTAAGACTTGAAAGGGGTTTATGGCACCTAGATCAAATAAAAAAATTCACCTCCAAAAACTGTTTTTTTGAAATTTGGCTGAACTATCAAATTATTATTCAAACCTGTACTCGTTCTAAGACCAGCAAAAAGTATATATTATTATAATAATAACAACAACAAAAATACACGTTTAATGTTAAATAAATGATACTTATGTTGTTGCTAATCATTCTAATAAATCTGATGCTTAGGACACACACCTACGGTGGTAGCTTTGCATTAAAAGGTTAAAAGGTTAAATAAGAGCTCTTGAATTCTATGGTAGTCTATTAAAAATATCATTTTGTAAATTACCTTGTGATAAAATGTGAGAATTTAAATTAATAAAAAAATCTACATCTGCTACAATTTAATAAACTGAGAAAAACACATAAATAATTATGTTAAAAACTAAAACCTGTGCGAAGCTTTGAAAATTTTGAATAAGAAATTGAATCTTGATAAGATTCGTATTCGATTCAAAATTCCAAATCCTGAAATTTGAAAGAGTTGAATCAGATTCGTGTTCTTAAATCCAAATAGAGACCCGATTTGTATTCAATGGAATTTATTCTTAAATTAAAATCTGAAAGCAAAATTTTCAAATTATTTAAATAAAATAAAAACTGGAATAGCTTCTGACAGACCAAAGAAACTTGCTAATTTTATAATACATAACACCACGTCTTACTACGCGTTCGGGCTATAAACTTAAAGACTAATTACGCTAATAGGTTTTGAATAGGGAAGGTTGAACATAGAGGAAGTGAACCCGCATTTGCATGGAGGAAGAGTGGAAAACCATTTAGGAAAATCCACCCCCCAGTTCACCCAAGCGAGATTCGAACCGTGATCTCCCCATCCTCGGTGATCTTGCTCAACATGAAACTAGAGCGTTAGCTAACCATGCCACTGAGGTGGGTGCTAATTTTATAGTATTAATACCTATTCATTATTTACATTTGGTATTACTGGCCATATTTTTTAAAATGCATCCAATATTATTATTTTTATTTTTATTTTCAGCACCGTTTTAATAGCCGTTCGGGTTAAAAGGAAGGATTAAATTAAAAAGTGTACATAACTTAGCCTAGTAATAATTTTGGATTTAATTCGATAGCATATATTCCCTGGCCAGCAAGACAGTAACACCACCCATCAGTTTGTCACAGCTGCAAATGTTCTGCAGCGTATGGTTTAAAGCCTCTATCCCCCCTTATGTGACATAGTACATTCGTCCCATCCGATAAGTTTGCAATCTAAAAGCACGTGGGCTAGATTGCTGTTTTTATGAAATGTTACATATGGGGGTTTCTGTATGATTCAAATTGAAGGGGAGTATGAAGGCAAAATGGGCAGTTTTACCTCCCTCCAAAATCCCTGCAGTGATGCCCGATGAAGCAACAGCTGTAGCAATTCCCCTGTTACTTCTAGCTTTGGCTGGTAACAGGTTTATCAAGAATGTTTTTCCTGTACCTCCTGAGGCATCCAAGAACATAAGACTGCTGTATCCACCGTCACGCGTTTAGTAACATTCTTGTAAACCATCATCTGATCGCCCGTTAGCCTTGGCTCGTTGTCATCCACTATTTTAGACAGAGCATCAACGTCGTAGCTCAATTCACTGAGGTAGTCTCGATTGCTCGTGACACCATCTGCATCTGTTTCAGTCAATCCGTAGTGCTTGAGAGTATGTCCTGCCATTGAAACCACCACATCTTCCAACAACATCAGACACTTGTTGTATATTATGTCCTGACCCTGCTGGGCATCAATCTCTGGACAATCCGTCTCCATCTGCCGTTTCATGTCCTCAGCGAAACTGTCCTTGTGCTCCTCCTACAGCAGGATCGTGTCTGAAATCTGGCAGAAAACCAACATGATTCTAAATGGTTCTCTCAGGTTGAAAGGAGAGTGAGATAAGGCCGCTTCTTCCAAAGTTTTGTCCCAGTGACCATCGTCTTCCAACAAACCCAACGCTCTGCAAGCGGACTGGAATGTAGGATGGATGTGACCATTTACGGTTTTGAGGTCTGAAAATGATGTTGGTCCTCGTACCGCGTGTAGCACGAGGCGAAGATTATAACCCTCCAAGTTATTAGGGTGAACCGTGTACAGTACACTCTACCTAAAACATGATCCTTCTTCCCTTCAGGGTGACCTTGGACGTCTTTCTCTTGCCTCCTTCTGCTGAACCTGTTGTTTTTCCACACTTAATAAGAAGGGATTTCGTGATAGAGGAGCTGTTTAACCAAGTCGTCAATCTTGCACAGTTCGAAGTAGCTCATGAGTGTCGTTCTGGGAGGTTTACTGAATTTGTCCATTACATTGTTTTCTGTGAAGTATACTCTTTGGCCATTCTCAAGGCTCACTGCGAGGTGGACCACGGAGGAATATCTCTCATGAATAAGGAATCCGAGGATCCACCAGACAGCTTCCAAACTGCTGATGTAACGTCCAGTTTGGTAGAGCGTAACTTCTTCTTTCTCGTTTTCTAGTGTGAATGCTGCTGCCCTTGTTGACATACTTGCATATATATTTTATCGACTTGACTGAGTTGCAGTACTAAACATTGATGTGAGCCTTGAAGGTACGAGATAACACAGGATTGAACGGCACCACCCAGCTCCAGCTCCATTCCATTGACTTCGACAGTGAAGCCTCCATCATTCGGGGATCTTCACCTGTACTGTGGATATCCATCGTCCCCTGTCTGGGTCTCACTGATGAAGGGTTGAGGGTACCGCTTTGTGCAGCAATCACCTGACATACATGGATCACTTTTGTTGAAACTGCCGCATGGTCAATAGATCCTGTTGCTCTTCACTATTTTGTACAAGGCAGGATCTACCTCAGGGTCTGGTATCTCAGCGCTTATGACTTTATCGATAAGTTGTGGCAAGATCCTGGTATCCAGCCACAGCAGGATGGGAATGTGTGGGAGGCCTCTCTTTTGCCATTCCACCGAGTACATAAAGCACCTCGTACTCCCGAAAATGCTTCCTTTTGTTAATATATGCATGATCATCTTCACCTTGAGATGGAAAACCTGACTTAATATGTCGTGGCGATCCTGAGCCTTTTGACCTGGTAATGAGGCCTCTGCTATCAGTTTCTATTTAGTATTGCAGGTAAATGTTATGAATAGTAGCACACGTACGTCATGGCATTCTGCGTTCACTCATGAGAGTAGCGCGGTCCACCGGTAGAAGAAGGGAGCATAAACATTTGACCCAAATCAATCACGTTGGCGTCACTCTTCTTCACAGAATCTTGCAGATAAATGTAGTTCTCCCCCCTTAACTTCTTCCGATTGTTTCTGATGAAGTTCAACCTCTCTGTTTAAATTTTTGTATACATGTCTACCAGGAACTTACTGAGGAGACTGCGGGAAAGATGCAGGTGATTCTGTTCTTCTTCTCTTACCATAATTCGGTATGAGTAAAACATGACTGCAGAAACTGTCTTCTTGAGAGGGAGTTTAATTTTGGGGTAAACTTGAGGCAACGCAATTGAATAACCATCGTCACCATAGCAAAACATGAAAGGGTACTGCAGAGTGTCGTATGGTCTGTGGGTCTCGCTGATTCTAGTTAGCGTGTTGTCTCTTCTCTAGAATACCTGACCCCCAATCATGACGGCTACCTCAATTGTGGTGTGTGCATTAAATCGGCCTCTGTGACCATCCTTGGGCTCCTTGTCAGCATGGATAATGAATTGAAACTCCTTTTTATATTCTGAAACAGTATCCATGGCCGATTTGAAATCCCTCACATATTTGTTGTCATCATGCAACATCTTCTGTAGCTGGGCAACTAAACCAGGTTTCACATCAGTGAAGTTACCACACCTGAGAGTTGTGTCCTTCTCGTCATCCCCCACAAAGTAAATTTGCAGAAACTTCGGGTCCTGGCCTTGGACCATAAACGTAGGGATGAAGTTGCCTTCTGACACTTCCTTCGCCCCGAAAGAAGTAATTTGGAAGCAACCATTACATTTTATGACGATATTCAGAAAGTGCTTGGAGTGAGGGTATTGCCCAGTTAATAAACTGTGGAGGGGCTAGGTAGTTTCTCGAAGGGAGGGAGCTGTACCTGGCCGCTGCTGCACCACATGCCAGGTGTCTTGTCCTTCCACTTCTTCGCTTTACACCACTGACAAATGGTATCCAATGCGCCTCACTCAACACTCTTATCTGACCCGTAACTGATGGCAGGGTTGTAACTGAAAGCAGAGTTTGTTTTATTAGACCATGGAACATTCTTGCGTTGCTGTCTCTTTTTATGAAAAGGATCATTTCTCACCACTGCAGCTCGATGAACTTACGGATACTTCAGTGAATATGCAGCAACAGCAGCACGATTAACTTCTGGACATCTTTTAGCGTATTTAGCAGCAGCTTCAGACATTTGTTTGTCTCTTATTGAATTCGTAACCCTGACACGGCGCTTTATTCTACTTTGTTTCTTTGGAATATTATCGGGACATTGCAATGAAGGATTATCGGGTTGATGTGGAATAAACTGGGAGAAATATGACAGCTCTTCAATTGCCGGGTGACCCCCGAACATATCACAAGTAAACATGAGCCTTCTTACACCCTCACCAGGTTCCCCAAAACCTACTAATAATTGCCCATTCCAGTACACCTCAAACCTACAGGGGTGCAACTGCCCTGCCACCTCCAGCTCGCAGGTGGTACCATAGGTGTTAAGCTTCAACATTTCAACACAGTATATCTCCTTACTTACAAAGTTGTTCCCCTCATTGTCCATGGTAAACACCTGAAATTTGTTCCAATTCTCAGATATATAGTTTAATATCTGGTATCGCAGCTCATGGTCTAGACTGTCAGTGCCAAACACGGCGTATGATAAAGCGTAAAAAAGACATCATACATCATCGTTCATAGTCACAACACATTGAGGCACTGTAGTGTTGTTTGTAACCGATCTTTATTTAGATCACTTGTATTACATATTATTAAGTACTAACTTAGTGTACAATAGATTCAATATATTAGAAGAATTTGGCTGTCTGCCATTACGAACATTCATGACTGTTTGCAGTGGTTACCATGGTATCCACTTAATGATAAGACATTGTGTATCTGCCACAGGCACCTATATACCATCTACCAAGATATTTTCGATCTCCATCACACAAAATTTTAACAAACTGTTAAACAACCTTAAATACAAATCTGAAATCGTATCGCACCCCAAAAACTTTCTTGCTAACCAAGTACGAAACTTCGATATACAAACCAAAAAGCAATTCAATATAAAAATAATTTAACATTGCAGAAAAAAATAATGCACAAACTTCAAGGAAAAAAGCACATTATATTCCTCCTAAGAACATTCATGTAATTAATAATGTAAATATTGATAAAAAAAAAAGAAGAAACAACACCGCTCACCAAAGAGCATGGCAATAAACTCCATTTATACGATTTCTATTTAAAAATAAATATTTTCTCATTGACAATATAGCTAGTAAAATGTTGGTTTTATATAATATATTTCAAATAATTGTTCTTTATTTTTAATAGTCCTACAACTTTATTAAAATAAGTTATTTCTCCTTAAGAGTAGCGTAAATATATTAGCAACATTGGAGATACTCGTTTATATAAAGATTTCTCTTAAGTAAATTACCCGAAAAAAAATATTTGTCATAATTTATTGCTTTTTTCTACTTATATGCCCCTCCTCCCCACAATATATCCCAGAGTTCCGATTTAAATATGTTTAGTGCCTGAACGCCGAATTGCAGTTATAGACCACACAGAGAAATAATTGAGATGTTCGCTTATATAAAGTGTTTGTATTAATTTGATTAATTAACTCGAAGACTCCACTCCCTCACCGTTATCTCGCTCAGGTAGGTTTTTTTTTAGAAAAACCGTCCAACACTTATTTGCTTGATTTTAAGAAGAGTATATTTCCTGAGTTCCGCGTTTCTAGATTAAGCGGTTTCAAAGATATAGCGGTTTTTTGAAAAACGCACCCCCGCCCCGTTTGACACGTTTGGTTATTTTTTTCTAAAAAGTATTGATTACGCATTTCTTTGTTTTTCAAGAAGAGTATTTTTCCCGGGTTTCACGTTTTTAGCTTATGTGGTTTCAGGGATATAGCTTAACTCGAAAAAAAAACCATAACTTCCCCATTCACCCACTTGGGTGATTTTTTCGAAAAACCGTCAAACACATATTTCTTTATTTTCTAAGAAAAATATTTTCCCCTAGTCTCAAGTTTCTATCGTAATTGGTTTCAGAGATATGCGTACTTATCAATACAGTTTTTACCCCCGTTTTCACCACGCTAATATCGAAAATTCGTTGAATACTTGTTTCTTAGATTTTGATAAAGAACCCTCAGGCTAGATTTCATGATTCTAGCTTAAACGATTTCGGAAAAAGACTATATTTTTAAACCCCTTTTTAACCCCTCTAGGGGTTGAATTTTGCAAAATCCCTTCCTATCGGATGCCTACGTACTGAAATGGACCTCCCCACAAAATTTTAAGATTCTAAGTCCAGGGGTTCGTGAGATACGGTGATGCGTGAATCAGTCAGGGCTTTCGTCTTTATGTAGGTGAACCAATTTTAATCAATCTAATTCTTATTTATGTTAAAACACGAGATATATAACACTTTTCTACTTATATTTCGTATTATTGTGTCTTTTGAATAATATTAAAATATTATTTGCATCTAACCTTCATTAAATTATATTTCTTGGAAACCTTTTCAATGTCAGAATGGTCTAAGTCGTTACTCTTGTGTTAGACTGGCCTACTGATGATGGGGAGATCAGGGTTCGAATTCCGTTTAGGACTACTGAGGGTGGTTTTCTTTAAACGACTAACCACTCTACTTCCACGCAAATGCGGGTAAATTACCTCTAAAATGCTTCCTTCCTCATCCCAACCCCCTTAGAGTAACTATCATAAACGCGTCTTATCCGAGTAGGTTATAATGTAACATTTGTAGCATGTTACATCATACAACCCTCCATATTAAGCTTCACGCAAAGGTTTTCCTTACGAGTCATACTACCCACTCCGTATGAAACCTCAATATTAATAAACTTCCGACAATATTGAGCTTTTCTGTTGTAGTCCAATGTAGATTCAGTCTATATCAAGAACATTACTAAACAAAGTCAAACAAGAATAAACTGCCCGCAATCACAAACTGTTCATGTACTTACCCTTTGTATCTTCTGGCTAGAACAACCTTCAAGACTAGAGTATACACGTCGCGTCCTAGATTGAAGAGTGGGACGAACAAGTCCTGGTGAGCCAGCAACTAATGTTCCGAGTGGACGCGTCAATGTGATTCGGATGAAACTGACCCAAGACTAATTTAACAACTGAGCCGCGGCTATCCTGGCGTCCGGTGTGCAAGACGGTATCAATCATCAAGACATGGCGTGATGTGTACGTCACAGGTGAACTAGTCAAACAGTTCTCTATCACCAATGGAGTGCGTGATCGAAACAGGCCCACCAATCCTAGCCTGATCAAAGGACTACGTGCTGTTCTGCATCCATCGAAATGACCGATGTGACGTCAGCGACCAATATGGACATCCCCCACCCCCTTCCAACCCCAAACGACTAGAAGCACTATATAAACCTGGTGATTCTGAATACCAATGACTATTAATATTCAACGCCTTCAGGAGGTCATGTCTTTGACTATTATTACTAAACGCCTTCAGGAGAAGTCATGTCTTAAACATTTATAATCGATGCCGTCTGGAGAAGTCCTGTCCTGGACTTGGACAACAGGATGATTACGTATTTTTTTAATATTAATTCACCGATATTATTTTAATAGACTTGAACTATGGCTTGTTCAATTTTGAATTAATGTAAAGTAATTTTTGGAATAGGCCGCAATAGGCAACGTAAATTATTAACTAAAAGTTTTTTGGTTTATAATACTAAATTTTGTCATGAGACACCTAATTCTTTTTTCCGACACTTGGGCGCTAGTGTCTGTGAAGTCACTTAAAATATTAGATTGCCACATCTAAAAACTTATTTTTGTTAGAAGTATTTAATTTAAATTGACTGAGTTTTGCAGACTAAGAAAATTTAAAATCCCTTTTTGATAATGTTTTCTATTTTTGATTGTTATTTGAATTATATACTAAAGTATCGTAAAGTTTTGCTGATTGATTGATTTAGACTTAATAATTTTCCAAATTATCTAATTGAAATTACTTGTGGTTTCACTAGACCTTTTTTGTATGTCAATTTTGTTATTATTAACAAGTAGAAATCTTGTTAACGTCTTTTGTTGTGTCGACATTTAATAGTCCCGCGGGAGTTTGACTTAATGCCGGTAAGCCAAACTCTCGTGTTCCTTAAAATATCTTGGTGATATTTAACCTTTATTTTATTCTGTCTGTATTCAATTTAGTGAAGCAGACACTTTGGTAACAATTTCAAAGATTCACATTAGGCTCTTTTTTTATAGTCAAATAAATATCTGACTAGATATTTATAAAGTAATAATTTGTTCTAATTGAAAACGTTTAAGGTTGTTTTGTCAATATTCACTGTTGTGAAACTGACAGTGTAGTTTGGTCGAGTTGACTTAAAGATATGTTTCATGTTTGTAAACATTCACATGATCGAACTGCGCTTTATGATTGACATGATTTTCAACATACCCCCGATGGATTTTCGAGGCCATGTAAATTTTTTGTTTCAATAGTTGTTATCTTGGATAAAACATTCATATTGTTATTTAATTGTAGCCTAGTGTGGCCGTAGCTAAGAGGTAGTTAGTAGAGTGGATGGTAACAATAAGACGCGGCGATAAAAACTAAATATAGCCATAAAGGTAGATATAGCGAAAGAATTATGATAATAAAACTGTTCAAGTTATCAACAAGCTACCTTTATACCAGAAGCTCGTATATTTCGTGAGCAAGACAGTCATGTATTCGAGTGTTGAATCCTAATTGGATGAGGAGATGGGGGGGTGGGGGGAGGTTTGGGTGGTCAAAACGCCACTCCCCAACTTCCGTGCGGTGCTAGGGGAAGATCAATAGGGTCGACGGAGTAGTAAAAAGGCTTCCGGCTGTGCTGTGCTGTTATTTCACTACAAACTTTAATTCTTTCCAACTTGAAAAGACAAAATATCCCTTTACTGTCATGTAGACTTCTGCTCTGTGTAGGGCCAAGGCAGGAGATTCATGGTCATGGTTTTAGGGTCATGGTTTAAGGGTAATGGTTTGAGGGTCGTGGTTTCAGGATCGTAATTTCTGTGATGGTTTCAGGGTCATGATTTCAAGGTCATGGTTTCAAGGTAATTGTTTCAGGCTCACTGTTTCAGGTTCATGGTGATTTCTAAACAAACTGCTATCCTACCAACCTAAAGAGATAAAATTCTTTCCTTCACTTTAATGTCATCTACTAAGCTGTGTAGGGGCAGGCCAGGAGATTAAAGCGTCGTAGATGTAAGGTCATGGATTCAGGGTAATGATTTCAGGCTCATGGTTTCAGGGTCATGGTTTTAAAGTCCTGTGTTCAGGTTCTAAGGTTCAGGATAACGATTGCTTCAACACAAACTGCAGCTCTGCCAATTTAAAGAGTCAAAATGCTCACCCCCTATATACTTTATTGTGAGAAATAGTGAACTATTCCTAATAGCAATCAATATTAATAAAATAACGTGTTTGTCTGTCATGAACGTTCCGCGATACCTATCACGCAGAGGCCTGGAATTTGAAAATTAGTAGCTCCTGTTCACGAAAGTGTGTACGTTGAAGCAGGAATTTTATATTTGGATTTGATTTTTTTAAATTAATTAAAAACTTGTCCAGAAGAATAAAATGATGAGATTTTTTTTATGTTTGAAACAAATAATAATTGAGTGTCTAATAAATACGTTATCATAAATTCTACTAGTTCACGTTCGGCAGATAGGGCTACTAAGTATTGCTAACAATCAAAAAATTATTCAATAAAAATGGCCGATATAGGTCGTGTTCTATTCCCTGAAATTGTATACAATAAGTTGTGCAAAGCAGATCTTGTATAATCTTTGGTGTTAACACGACACCATATTTAGAATACATTATTTCTTGTTCAACTTTTTGTACAACCAGTTGTGTCCTGTATACTGGGCTTTATATGTTAAAGAAAAATAATTTTTAATGTATGAGCAGTTTAAAAGTTATAGAATGATTATAGAATGACATAATTGTCAGTCGTAATTATAAAAAATACTGTTCTTTTTACACCCCTATCAGTATTATTTGATTTTATCTCATTTTGTATTACATATTGTCGTTATTTAGAATTTTTTTCCAACCTGACTCCACTTGTTGGTAATTTTATTAATGTATCCGAAATGATAAATGAAAATATAGATTTGAGATGTCTATTTCATGAAAGTTCTCGATTTTTACTGTATCGATCGTATAGACATAACATAATATTCCCGACCAAAGAAGTGGGTCAGATAATCTTAACTAATGACGCACCCAGGTAAAGCGGACGCCGGCTTCCTCATCTGGTCGGTGTTGCTAAAAGGAACTGAGACATTGCTACCTGGTATCTTTTCCATGATAACCCTGCCTACCATCTATGTTAAATTCCCTTCCAAAATGTTATATATTCATAAAATATTAGTACTGTAATTCTTCAATCAAATAATCAAATCAAATAATCAAGTAATCAAATAGTGAATTCGGGATTTGGCTGCAATTTGCTACTAACAGCTTTGAATCGTCATTAATAGAGTTAACAAAGATAAAAATGATAAAAATCTATATTTCTTCCCACTTCGTCTTCAAAAGCTTCCTTTCCATTTTGTTCTGTTCAATAAATCTATGAAAAATATAATGTTTCTTTTCAACGGATTCAGCTACAAATAAATTTTATTTTTTGTTAATTTTTCAGAAAAAAATTTTTGTTGAGAAAATTGGTTCTTGAAACTCATATTTAATTAGTTCGGAATTATGTCCAGATGCTCTAAAATTCTCTTTCACAACGTCAAATTCCTGAAATTTTCTCTATAGAACTCAAATCTAGCTCCCATTTGGAAAACCCACATAGGTACCCTTGCAAATATCAATATGCTCTTTGACAAATATTCAAAAACTGTTGAGACTTTTACGTGTAGAAAGTTAAGTTAAATGAATCTACTGGAGCAATATTTTATTTATTTTGACCATAAATTATGTTTGAAATAATGTAAAAAAAAACTGCAAAACATTGTCTTTAACTCACATTCCCTTGAATCCCAACATAAGGTATAGTGGAAGGGGACGCGAGAAAAGGCGAGTGATTTTACAGTTTTTATAGCAAAATATTTCTGTCCAAAATAAATCAATTATTGCTTCAGTAGAAAAAAGAGTTAATTTTCTTCACGCGGTGATATCAACAGTTGTTGAATATCTGTCGAGGGTGTCCCAGAATTTAATGACAGCTTTTCCTCTTCATTTTAAAAGTTTCTCGTCTAATGCTGCTATGCTCTTGATAGATATTCATTAACTGTTGATATCACCACGTGTAGAAAATTAAACTCTATGATTGTACTGGAGCAATGTGCGATTTATTTTGGACGAATAAATGTTTGGCTGTAAAAATTGCAAAAACACTTATTTTCTCGCGTCTTCTACATCCCCCCTTTCCCCCCCACCTTAAGACTTCTGTTGTTTTATGACTATTCACATTACTGGGGAGAGCCACTGATAAAAAGATGACCGTTCCAACCTCTTCAAGAGCTAAGAAGTAATGTTCCACGAACACGCGAAGTAATAATGACCTTAACAGAAGCCCTTCCTGACAACTCGTCAGGTGATACAGAGAGTAATAACTTTACAGGTAGCTAAGTTCCTTTAAGAGCACGCAGTCTCATAGGAGTGCGCATCTGAAATAATTTCCTAAGTTGTGTTAGTGTGGGACGTCATTCATATAGTATTCAGTTCCTTGTGAGTCATCTTTGTTCACACGCTGTGTTGCTTTAGGCTTGCGATTCACACTATTTTATTTACAGGTAAATGATAGTTTTAACTTTTTTTTGTATAATATTCTGAACCTATAAATTAATACATATACACAAATAGCATCACTTCCTTTGTTTAGCTTCCACGGAAAGCGAATTTATACACCCTTTTTTTATGGGCGTGGCATAAACCTCTATTCAACATGCCACTGCTTTCTGGTGAGTGGTTTTTGAAACTATCACCAAGAGAGTGCAGGACAGGAGTGTGTAGGTTGTTCTTGCACACTTATAAAGGAAAACTTCTTGGTGCTCTGTTTCATGCTATTATTATTATTATTATTATTATTATTATTATTATTATTATTATTATTATTATTATCACCGTGTCTTACTACCCGTTCGGTTTATACGCACTTACGCTAATATGAAATGGTAGGGTGATTGTGAGATGAAACGGAGGACCTACAGTTTAACGTGGAATCCGAACCACGGTAGAGGCCTGGCATTCCTCACATTCACAAGTTGTGATTAATACACGTCTTGTCAGAGGTGAAGGAAGGGTTTGGCAATCAGATAAATCTGTGCCTGGACCGAGGATTGAACCCCGGACCCCCAACACAGAAGTCTGACACCTTACCCCTAGACCATCAGGTCGCCTGTTTCATGCTGTTATGCTCGAGGTGGGATGGAAGAGGACGCGAGAAAAGGCCAGTTTTTTTTTTCCAGTTTTAATAGCAAAACTTTTTTTTTTCCAAAATAAATCAAATATCACTCCAATAGAAACAAAGAATTTAATTTTCTTCATATGTGGCTACCAACATTTCCTGAATATCTGTCATGAGCATAAAGGCCTTTTCTAACAAACTTTTTAAATAGAGAGAAAAAGTTTTCATTAAATTACAAAACATCCTTGACAGATATTCAAGAAATGTTGATATCACCATGTGAAGAAAATTAAATTTTATGTTTGTATTGGATCAATATTTTATTTATTTTTTTGGCCAAAAAAAGTTTTGCCATAAAAATTGCAATTCCTTCCATCCCACTTTAAACGTTTTATTTTTTTATTAATACGCAGAATGTCTTATTACAAGAGAAAATGAAACAGAAAGTTTATTTCCACCAAGGATATTTTAAGTGACTCCTGGGAAAGATTGGAGAAAGGATAAAGTAAAAAAAAATGTTGATTCTCTCGGAGTGATTTAATCAACTAAGAAGAAGACTAAAAGCTTTGAGTACAAATAAATGAAAAAAAATCCATTTAAAACCTTCAGTCCCATGTCAATTGTAGCATTAGAAAGAACCTTGTAAGGTATGTGAGATGCATTTCCTTCAACATTGGTAGGCCCTTTCGCTCTCGCTCAAAGAAATTATGTGCTGATTTAAATAAATGGTTCAGAAAGTGCGCGTTAAAATATCTCAAATAAATAAAATAAGATACTTTATTCAAATGGACTGATGTGGGAGGCCGGAATTTATTACCCTTTAAACTGTATTCAAACCAAATTTTTGCTTTCGATTATCCATGAGGCAAATACTGGCTCATTTCTAAAACACTGTCTTGTTTTATTGAGTCAGATAGTTTGTGTCTTGATACCCAATACTGGCAATAAAACAATCTCATTTTAGTTTAGTTAGTATCTTGTTTTGAAACACTACCAACATCTATCAATTGTGTTGCCAACTTAACGTATTTTGAGCGGTAACGTTGGGTGAATTACGGTCTTAGAATTCCCCTCCCTTAACTCTTTGAATTCGAGCTTCTCCTCTCCTTACTTTAGTGACTTTACATTAAATAATACAATACGCTTTTAGTAGGCTAGATAGAAAAATCATTGCACGGATTTATTTGCTCTACGTACTTTCGATAGTATTTCTTCGAGAAATTTACAGGTAGAGCCCAAACAACGCGAGTTATGTAGAATTAAAAAAACACATAAACTGAAACTGTGTTCATAATACGAATTAATTTACGATATTTGTTTGGTTTATTTAAGATTTTCTTCTTTTTGTTTACTTGTATAATAGCTAGGGAACTCTCTTTTAGCTAAATTGAACTCTCTTTCAGCTAAATTGAATTATGTTAAGATGGAGATTCCTCTCTCAACGTACTGCCCGGATAAATATAGGCGAATTGTTACAGTATTAATTTAAATTCGCAGTAGCCTCGAGCCAAATCCATTTTCACGAAATTTCCTGCTCATGGAAAATGTATGGTAAGAAAGCGTATTTCAATACAAATATGTTGTTGCTTTGTAGCGATATAAAAGAAATAAGAGAGTGTAGTTGAATTGCTTGCCAGGTCTATACATTATTTATGAAGAATAAATAAGCTGGTGAATTGAGTCCTTCATTTACGGAGGAAAGTCTGAGATCAATAGCCAGAGCTACCGATATGTGGATAAAGGAGATTGTAGGACTACATATAAATACATCTAATTAAAATTACGTCCCATAGACTCAATTTCAAAATAAAAATATTCTATTTCACTTTTATTTAATGATAAGGAAATTGTTCACTTTAATTTAAGGCGATTGGCCCTTTTCATTTGGCGTGGAAATACAGATTCATGGGAACAAACAGTTATCTTCAAGAATTTTTATTGTTTAGCAATTTTCTTTTTGAAAACGATTTGTTCAAGAATAGAAGCATGTTGATTATGTTATACTTTTTATACACACACACACACACACAATTTTAAATGATCAAATATCAATAATTGACATTTTTAATAGAAAACTGTGGCTGCGTAACAAAAAATCAGAAAATGTAACACCTAATAAACATTAATACATTATCTTAAAAGAGGTATTGAAAATATTACTATAAAAATTTCACTCGTTCTTGAGAAAACTGATATTTCCAAAAGTATGATTTTTCCGCAAGACCTGTCTGGTATCTAGCGCCATCTACGGTTTCCGTGATCCATCTGTTCTTGTTGGTGCGGAAGGATACTTTGGTCGGTTGTAAAGCCACGCCCACAATCCCACGAAATAGGATTTAGACTTGCACTTGACAGGGCCAAGGGTCTTAAGACTTGTTGTATCCCTTATAAACATACGTCAGTATTTAGACTAGCCTCTTGAACTAAAGATCCCAGGTTTGATTCCCAGTAGTACCATAGGTATTTTTCAATCGAAAGGGGTATTATCCATACGGCCGCCAGGATTTGGTTTATTATGCTTTAGTTAGGTTAAAAAATCACTTCTGGTTCCACACCTTCATGATCATTATCATCATGTCATCTCACTGTGGATATGACGTATGGACAACCTTCAAGGTATACCCTGAGCAACGTTCTGTTCCCAAAGAGCGGTTAAAAGTCCACATACACGGCGATCTAACTAGATACTGCATCCCTCACGGTAAATATGTCATACGCTAAAAAAAAAGTACTTAGAATTAATCACGTAACATTTGAGAGGGGGTAGGGGTAGCTCTGCTGTCTACATGGTGCCATATGGGGGTAAGGAGGCTGGGTACATCACACTGCTACGTAACACAGATTGTATACTTAGATTCTAATGTTGAAAAAATAATATCATGGTTTATATTTTCCTCTTTAGTAAATTTACTTATAGTTAACTTACGATTCTTAGTAGTATTAAATTTTAGTCGCTCTTTCAGTGCCACAAAAGCTTCCCTATGAAATAATGGCATGGCACAAAAGGGTTCTAGATGGGTATAGGTGGGAGGGGGTCAGTCTAAATGTATACTTGATTGATACGGGGAGAGGGGGGAGGCTTGAGGAGTCAAAAATCATTACGTGGTTGATGGATGACCCCTAAGTCTATTACATGGACTACTTACTAACAAGCCACTCAAAAAAGTTTCCATCATTGTAACTCAGGGATGACCTTAGGGATGTGTAAATGGTGTGGCTGCACAGGGCCCCGTGGTTTTGGGGATCCCCCACTTGCTTAGGTGAGAGAGGGGGGGAAAAGTCGGGGTAGGAAATTTTTGCTTGTGCATTAGTATAATAGGCTCTCTGTATAAATTAATCTAGAATCCTTTTTCATCAAGTCTTGTCTCATAGCTCCGCAAATTTCAACCCAATATTTAATAACTCATAGTAATTAATTAGTCATTTTCATAATTTTAAACATTTCAATTTATTTACTGATTGTACCAATTATTTTCATTTAACTTTTCCGGTGCACTACAATCATAAACCTTTCCCTCCTATTTTCATCAATTTATATTAATTCAACTGGCTCTATAACGTCTTGAATTGTAATTATAATCATAATTGAATGTGTTATTTTACAGTGTAGTTATAGTTTTATAGCCTGTTCTACATCATCGTTTGTAAAATTCATATAATCATCCTTAACAATTGTTTTCTAACCAAAAACTATATAAAACTTTATTTTTGAACTTTAAGTTTTATCTTATATTTAAATTACGCTCCTCTACTATGATTAGGTTTTTAGAATGTTTTCTGAAATGTTCCGCTAATATGCTTAAGGGGCCATATGCATTACGTAACGCACTTGAGGGGTGGTGGTAGCGGTCCCCCCAGTAGCGTTACGTTGCGTGACCTGGGAGAGGAGGGTTAGGCTAGCGTAACGTAACGAAGTTTTAGTTTATAGTACAAACAATTTAAAAAAATATTAAAATTTATCAAATTAAATTCAGTAAAATAGGTAAGCTACTAAATAATAATAATAATAATAATATTTAGCACCGCGTCTTACTACCCGTTCGGGTTATACGCTTAAGTACTAATTACTCAAATGGATTAGGAATTGGGCAGCTTGAATTTAGAGGAAGTGAACCCGCATTTGCGTGGAGGGGGAGTGGAAAACCATTTAGGAAAAACCACCCCCAGTTCACCCGACCGACCCCCAGTTCACCCGACCGAGATTCGAACCTCGATCTCCCCGTCCTCGGCGGTCTGGCTCAACACGACTAGCGCGTTAGCCAACTATGCCACCGAGGCGGGTGTAAGCTACTAAAAAGTGTTTCATTCAGTTTTTAATTAGTAGTTCATTTATTTATAGCCTGCAGGAGTACTAAACTGTTTTTCACATTCAATTCCAAAGATGCGATCAATCATATAAAACTGTCACGTCCTTTTATGTATATGCATATCAATAAAACTACGATCGACAGGTTGCAGGCCACAATTTACCGCTGTTTAGGGTTCAGTGGCCTAATACATAATAAATACAAATCAAACTGCTTGACTAGAAATTGCATCCTGTATTCAAATTCCTATTTATTTTAAACTTATAAGATCCGATTTGAAAATAACTAGTCTACTAAAAAAAACCCAGCCCATTCGAAAATGTCATGAGAAAAGGTGCTTTTTTATAGTTTAAACTGGAAACGTTATGTAACTTTAGGGGTGAGGGGGGTTGCCAAAGCGTTACGGAGCGTGATATGGGGGGAAGGGATAAAAAAAAGTCCTACAATTGCGTTACTTAATACATGTATTGCCCCTAAAAAGTCATTAAAAATTAGCTAATGTCACATTTTCACACATTTGTTTCTATTAATAAAACTTAAAATATAGGGTTGTTAAGGAAAAAGAGCCCTGTTGGATATTTCTAC
The DNA here is from genome assembly GCA_902155825.1 of Timema genevievae. Classification (NCBI taxonomy): domain Eukaryota; kingdom Metazoa; phylum Arthropoda; class Insecta; order Phasmatodea; family Timematidae; genus Timema; species Timema genevievae. The sequence goes on from CABFWO010000766.1 coordinate 191,324, forward strand.
TTTATTTTGGCGTGAACCATATTTTGAAATAATGGATCGTAAAGTTAAATATTGCGTTGGATCTGAATGTGTGCACGGCAATTTCTCGTTTACTGAGGTGGCCCCCTTAAGTACATAAATTTACAGTTTTTAAAACAAAACTTCTTTTTGGCCGAATAAAATAAAATATTAGTTCAATATTAATTTATTCATTTATTAATCTAATTTTTCACACATATCAATCTCAACCGTTCTTGAAAATCTGCCATGGGCATCGTGGAATTTGACTGGGACTTTTTATTTTTATTTAAAATGTTTATCATTTAATTCCAGGATGCCCCTGACAGATATTCAAGAGCTTTTGAGATTATCATGTGTATAACATTAAACTGGACCAATATATTTTTTTAAATTTTGAACCAAAAATATTTTCATTACTATTACAAGAACCGCAAAAATCTCTCACAAGTTAGATATATATTTAAAAAAATCATAGCCAACTTTGTAAAAAAAAAATCTTGGTGGCAGTTCAGAATTATCAAAACCAGTAAAACTATTTTTTAAATTATCTAAGAGTTTTTTATTGATACTTATCGACCTAGTTGGTCTTGGTGCAGAGTGCTCGCCTCAGGACCCGATGTTCATAGGTTCAAACCCAGTCGGTGTCTACGGATTTGTCTTGAGTGTTAAAAATCCATAGCACAACTTCCTTCTGAGGGGAAGTAAAGCCGTTGGTCCCATGTTGATTGTGGCATGTAAAAGAACCCTGAAAGATATGGGCAAATACCTTTCCTGGCAAAATTGGCAAGCCCTTTCGCTCTCGCTCAGAGAAATTCTCGTATGCTGATATAATCAGTCAGTTCAGAAAGTGCACGCTAAATATCTCAAATAAATTATATATATATATATAAAACGTTTATAATAAGAAATCAGGCTGCATTGTATGTCGGTTCAAAGGTTTCGCGAGCCGCAATTAATCAAAATTGGGCCACATGCGGCCCATGAGCCTCAATTTTGACAAGCCTGGTAAAAGGTGACACACTCGCAATAGGACGGACTGCCAATCACGAGAAGATCGTGTTTTTAGTTAGTCCCAATTGACTCTAATGAAAGTAATTTTCCTTAACGGGTTTTTACCTCACTTTCATCAAATGTGAGCTAAACCTAGGGCCGTGCCGATGCCGTTAACTGATCCGATTTATCGGCTGATATTGGGACAGTCAGCCAAGGATAGTTGGGTTTTTATCATGCAGATATTTTACGCCAATAATTCAAAATCTATAGATATATTTTAAATTCTCAAGTCATGAAAGTATAATTCATAGTTCAAACAAAAATATTTAAATAGTCTCCTGCATGTAAACACACAAATTCTTTAATTCTGTTCTAGATATTTTACTTTATAATAAACAGCAAAACTAATATTCTAAACAAAATAAACCATTTCATTTATTTAACTTTAGGCTTATTTCAAATTATGAAATACTAGATAAATATATTGAGATAAAGATTTCCTCAAATAACAAAGTTAAACGCAATCAAAAACAAAATTAGGTGGGCCAGTATGAGTTTATTTGTTGTGGATTTATAAAAAATTAAAAATACATCATATTATGGCAATAAGTAACGTAGTTCTAATGAATACAAATTGTATACCAGCCTAATATGAAATATTACCTACATCTTTCAGTACGGGCCAAAGCCCGCGCATGCGCACATTTTGCTTTCTATTTAAATAATTTTCTTTTTGGATTTGAGTTTTTTTATTTTATACACCCCCAATTTTTACCGTTGGCTGAATTAACTAAACTATGTAATAGTGCAACAAAAAAACCCCAACTAAATCGGCATCGTTTACCGGTAACATCGGCAACAAAATATCGGTATCGGCAATATCTGCAAAAGGGCTTATCGCCCCAGCGTTAGTTTATTATTATTAGCACCGCGTCTTACTACCCGTTCGGGCTATACGCACTTACGATCGCTAATGTAGGGTGATTGTGAGATGAAATGGAGGACCTACAGTTTAACGTGGGATCCGAACCACGGTGGAGGCCTGGCATTCCACACAATTCACAAGTTGTGATTAATACAAGTATTGTCAGAGGTGAAAGAGGGTTTGGCAATCAGATAAATCTGTGCCGGGACCGAGGATTGAACCCCGCACCCCCAGCACAGAAGTCTAACACCCTACCCCTAGACCGCCAGGTCACCCTTTTTTTGGTTTAATATATTTATGAATAATAAAAAGAAACAAAAAAGTAATGTCTACATAATTAATGACATTGTATCTTATATATTCACAAATGTATATTCTAGGCACCCTAAAATCTATTCACTGGAACTTTTGATGGAAATGTAGTAAAAACAATAGTAAAGAATTTAATGTATAGCTTTATTTTAGTTTAAATTAGTTGTGGCAGCCCATATCAAACCGGCCAACCGGGATATCTTCCGGTGTCCCAGCGGCCCAGTCCATCCCTGTCTAGGTTTTGTTATTTTGCGTTAAAATGTTTATATTACTAGATATATAATGGTGTCCATCCATAAAATATTTCGTGCAAAATAGAGTAAATATCTTTAATTTTCATAAATTGTTAAAAAAAACTTTTGGGTGTTGTTTTTGCGTACCTGTTGACTGGTCCCTCTACAATTTGACTAACCTTGTAGTTCCTTTAAATTAGATCACTTCGAGAAGGTGAACTAGTTCGACAAGTTCATTTGGAAGAACCGTTCCATTTAACTATTCGTTCTCGAACTGCACATACCGACAGTGCTAAGACCCGTCTACAAAATGCATATCCGTGAAGTGCGTAGTACTCCATAAGAGATAAGACTCCACACTAACAAATTGCACTGTTTACAGGGTCCTTATACTTAATTCCTTAGGGGACAGCCAGACTGGGTGAGCGACTAAAATATAAAATAGAACACATTGGTTGTAATGAGAGGTGGCCAGACTGGAGCGAGCGAGCGAGTGACTGAGCGCGCGCGCTTGAAAGATAGAACTAGTTCTATTTTTCAAGCGCGCGCGCTCGATCCGGTACATTCTAGTTTACAGGCGCTAAGCAATATTATTGTATGTTGATTCATTGAGTGATAGGAAAACTTCTCATTTTGACATTTTTATTAATATACTACTACTATGCTACTAANTGTTAAAATACTTCAATATTATCAAAGTAGGCCTTTACAAATAAGAATCACCATTAGCGTGGAGAGAGGATGAGAAAACCACAACGGAAATCACTTGTTAAAAACAACCCTCAGTTCACTGAGCCAAGATTCGGAGCCTCCTCGTCAACAACTATTGAGAGCTATCTGCTAATCACGCGCTCGCCAGTCTGGCCACCCAGTCGCTTGCGCGCTCGCTTGCACTCTAGTCATTCTGGCCGAACCCCAAGTAATTACTTCCTCGTAGAAGTTGGCTCAATTTTAATTTTCGAAGGACTAGTCGATACGAACTGCTGAGGACTACCAATACCAACAAAGAAAGCGTGCGCGCACGTCGAAATTAAAGCTCCAATGGCATTAACATATCAATTATACTAACTAACTCATGTTTTAAATGTGTTATTTGTGAATGCACCTAAACTACCTTTAAAATGAAGCGTATCCTGGACGTTTTATCAAAATATGTTGAGTATTTATTTTTGTTAATAATTGTTCAGCTGTGATATCGTCTGCTTGCGCCTAGCTCTAGAAAATTTCCTTTCGAAGAGTTTAGTTGGACATTGTTTCCAACTTTCTCATTAATAGGAATGGTCACGTGATTACGGATATGGGCTATGTGTACGTGACTTCCATTTCTAGGACCATTATGGACTTAAGGTCTATAAGGATTTGGGGCTTACGGACACCTTAGAAGGGGCTTTAGGGTAAAAGCATACAGGCAGTGACTCAAAGGGGTGTGATGCATAGAGAACAGCACACATAGCTTATGACTCATCATAACAGACAGGCAGCGAGCAACTTGAGGCTGAGACCAGGGCGATCCACTTTAGAGCAAATCACTTTATTTTCAACAGCGATTTGACGCGACAAGATGGACGTCGATCTCCTGATTGACAAAGTACTTACCAGGCCACATGTTTTCTCAAGTTTGTTGTGGTTTGCTTCTCCAAACCATCCAGGACTTTACTGAGATTATAACTAAAGGTCACGGTTGACACCCTTGTACACTCGTCAAATCGTGGTTCATGTCTCCTTAGCACGGGAAACAAATGGTGACGTTCCCCATATAAGTATCTGCCTTCTTGTACCCACTCACTCCTCCCCCAAGAGTTTTCACTTAAAATAATAATTTTCACAAAGAAACACCTTACGTGATAGTTTTGACGACGTCATTTTGCCAACTAGAGAAGTACCGCCCTGCAACGTTCTGTGTTTGTTGATTTCCCGCTCTTTGTCGCACGTAGACGACTCGCGCCGCTCCACTCGTAATCGCGTCCCCCTCCCTCCCCCCTCGCTGCTTGTGTAAATTACCCTTAGTGTACACCATCATGGTACGGCCAGACTGGAGCGAGCGCGTGCTCGACCCGGTACAGTCTAGTTTACAGGCGCTAGGCAATATTATTGTATGTTGTTTCATTGAGTGCTAGGAAATCTTCTCAATTTGACATGATATTTGACTTTTTTTATTATTATTATTATTATTGTTAGGGTTAATACACTTGCTACTAACGGCCTAATGTATTTGGTAAGATCATAAACTATATACTGTATGTATATATGTAAACCCGTTACATTAAAATACTTCAATATTATAATCAAAGTAGGCCTTTACAAATAAGAATCACCATTAAGCCTAGCGTGAAGAGAGGATATATAAAACCACAATAATTCAGTTCTCAAAAACCACCCTCAGTTCTCTGAGCCAAGATTCGAACCTTTGCCTCCCCGTCAACATATATCGAGAGCTATCTGCTAATCACGTGATCGCTCGCTCGCTCGCGCGCTTGTCAGTTTGGCCGAACCTTAACGCTTGCACAAGCAAACCCGTGAAGAGCCCCCACTCTCAGGAACAACGGAAGAGGAAAGAGGACTCTGCCAGTGACGTTATCGTGGTCTTGGGAGCGGCCAGTAAATAGTAATTATCTTAAGGGCAGGGCTGATGAAGAATACGCCACCGAGACTCTTGACGTCATTCGCGAAGCAGGTCGGAAGGTTCGACATTGTGCAAGGGGGTCTCGTTTGCCTTCTGGTTCCAGTGAGATTCCACCACGACATGTCACGAGTTTAGATGTAAGATGGAAATTTTCCAAAACGGAAAATGTTCAATTGTTATTTCTGTAAAATAATTTAAACTGATTAAATGGAACGATAATGTAATCGAGATATAGATATCCCAAATATTAACGCTTATACTTAAAATTAATTTCTTCTAAAGGAGTTAATACCAGAAACATCATCAAACTAGCTTTAGTGGCCTCGTGGTCGAGCGTGCTACCCTCGCAATAGACTACGATGACAGGGAGATCGGTGTTCGATATCAGTCGGTTTCACTGAGGACGGTTTTTCCTAAATAATGTTCCACTCTCACGGGTGCAATTCCTCTAAATTCAACCTTCCTCACCCCTAACACATTAGAGTAATTAGTACATAAACGCACAAGCCGAACGGGTAGTAAGATGCAGTGTTAAAAAAAGTAGTAAAGAAATAAATGAACTCGAACCTTTTTAGACCTGTTATATTAATAAATCATACTTCAATTTTTTTATCATCAATAAGTTAATTAAAATAATTTTAGGGTTGGCCCAACTTTTGTCTCACCCCTATTCTCCGTGCTTCCTAACAACCTCTCCCCTTTCCCCAGCCCCGTGCCCCCTTGTGATGGCCCACTCGTTTCTTAACACACTATATTTTGAAGTGTAATAGGCTCTAGGTGCCAACTCTACAATTTAACCTCTCCACCGCAAGCCGCCACTGCGGAAAATTTACCGATTCAAAATTTTCATCTCTAGTCACGAGGTGCTTGTAAGATCACCAGAGGACACTGGCTCGATTCAGAGATGGGTCAGAATATAGTTGACAGTTGGGAAAGCGTTCAGATTGATTCAGTTCACTGAAATTGGTAGCTCATTTATCCAGGGCAATAGTCCAGGCTGACCCACATATGTATTCGAATGGTTTAACGTGTCACTCTCTTATTGAACTGGATTACCGCTGACGGAGATATCAAGGATCGAATCCAGGTAGGGTGTACTGAGGCTGTGGTTTTCCTAAATGGTTGCCCACTCTTTCTCCGTGCAAATTAGGGTACAATTCTTATAGATTTTACTTTCTCCATATTTATTCCACTACCGTAATATTAATGGGCCTATAGCCCATACGAATACTCAGACGTGGTGTAAAAAAAAGAGTTCAGCTGTTTGCAAACTATAGCTAGTAGTTCAGTCGTTCGTGACCGACCTAAAGCTTGCAATTAAATTATTCGCCAGTTCATTAAGACAATTTTCATATATTTATACGTCAAATCATGTGATCCGCGGCCGTCATTTTTGATATATTTTATCAATAGCTATAAAATAACACTTATATTATAGTAAAATCTGGGAAACTGCCGGATGTCCGAAACCTTAGCTCAGAGTATTTGCCTACTTAGCTAAGGGTCCCGTGTTCATATTCTAGCATGGCCAAAAATGTATCTTTGGTAAAATGGAAGTTTCCACTTTCATAGTGATGAATTAAATAGCTGGGGGATGGATGTTGTGCCTGTTCTATATTTAGGTTAGTTTATATTTTAAAGTCCATGGTGTGACCCCTTAAGCAAGTCATACCAACCGAGAGGCCACCACCGTTAACGACGATAGTGCCAACTTTTGTGGATGGAGGGTATCATGTGGTCAGCACAACGAGTATTTCGGTCACTAATCTCAGTTTTCTAAACTGGAGCTGCTACTTATTTATTCAAGTAGCTCTTCTTTTGTCCTCACGAGGCTGATTTTGACCCCATTCCAGACCCAATGCTTCACAGGTAAATATTGGAAGTGTCTAGGATCAAACCAGGGTCCTCTGGATCTGTAGCCAATAGCTCTGACCACTAACCCACAGATGATATTATAAACATTTTTCTGCACCGCATCTTAGTACGCGTTTAGGTTATACGTTTATGCACTAATTACGCTAATAGTTTTATAAACTAGGAAAGGTATATTTATAAGAAGTGTACCAGCATTTACGTGGAGGGAGAATAATTTTTTTTTAGAAAATCACCCTCAGTACACCCAACTCAGATTCGAACCTCGATCTCCCCATGATTGGCAGTCTACTCTACTGTGAGACTAACGCCTTAGATCATACGACCACTGAAATTGGTAAATTATGTTAAAGTGTTAGGTATCTAAGAGGTAAAATTTAAAGAAAGTGTACCTGCATTTGCGTAGAGGTAGAGTAGAAAACCATTTAGGGAAAACCACCCTCATTAAAAACCTGATCAAGATTTGAACCCCGATCTCCTCGCATTCCTGATATAATAAACTGTTTTAAAAAGGGAAAGATAAATACCTCAAATTTTAAATAAACTGTCAAATACGGTCCTTCGTACAGGAATGCTGCTAGAGCCCAAGTCCAAGCGCACACCAACATTCCTTGAGAAATACATGAAAGGGAATATGCGAGCGACACCGTTGGAGCCTCGAGCTTGTAACAAACTGACAAGTCTCGTAGAACCTCTCATCCCTCACAAACCACACAAGCTTTCCGCCCCGAGCTACAACGGCTCCTTTGAAGCGGCACGCCTCAAAAGGATTCTCGTCAACTAGGCCTATAGATCTATGTAGGGGTGACTTCACCCCGCGGTTAGGGTGCCTACACTTGGTAAACTTTTTTTTTGTTAGCATCGCGTCTTACTACCCGTTCGGGTTAGACCACTAAATACTAATTACGCTAATGGGTTAGGAATTGGGAAGGTTGAATGAATTTAGAGGAAGTGAACCCGAATTTGCTTGGAGGGAGAGTGGAAAACCATTTAGGAAAAACCACCCTCAATTCACCCGACTGAGATTTGAACCTTGATCTCCCCATCCTCGGCAGTCAAGCTCAACACGAAACTAGCGCGTTAGCTAACCACGCCACAGAGGCGGGTAACTCCTTTATTCTCCTATATCAGGGGCTTTTCACAAGGGAGGAACATTCAAAAGAGTTTATGTATTCCTTTATCATCCCTCAACCCCTTTTTTTTAGGTTGTATTATAGGGAAAAAAACTACAGAAGGAAAAAAATGGCAAAAAAATAGAACATCATTAATCATCTGAGAAACATTCCCACCCCCTCTTAACTCCACTTTTTTGTGTCTTTTGTCTGCGAGAAGGGTTTAGGACTGAAGGCTGAAGAGAAGAAGGAGCATGTAAACGGAATAAAAGGAGTTCGTTGATCCTTCCATCTTGTAGACCTCGTTTTGTTCGTTAGACCCCGGACCCCTTTTTGACAGTTTGATATCATTCATCGATCCTACCACGGTGATGTAATAATAATTATAGTAGGGACAAGCAGGCCTATAACCTGCTTAGAACGCGTTTCTTTTTTATTATTTAGCACCGCGTCTTACTAACCGTTCGGGTTATACGCTTATGTACTAATTAAGTTAATGGGTTAAGGATTGGGAAGGTTGAATTTAGAGGAAGTGAACCCACATTTGCGTGGAAGGAGAGTGAAAAAACATTTAGGGAAAATCAGCCCCAGTTCACCCGACTGAGATTCGAACCTCGATCTCTCAGTTCTCGGCAGTCTAGCTCAACACGAAACTAGCGCGTTAGCTAACTAAGCCACCGAGGCGGGTTAAAACCCGTTTCAACGTATAAGAGACATTTTAATTATTAATATTTTTGGCACCGCGTCTTGCTTCCCATCAAAGATATCCGCATTATAATTACACAGGTGGGATTGGGATGAGGAAGGTTGAATTTAAAGGAAATGTACCCCACATTAGAGAGGAGGAAGAGTAGGAAACCACTAGAGAAAATACACCTACATTACACCCGACCAGTTTTCGAACCTCAATTTCCCTGTCACTGGCCATCCAATCCAACACGAGAGTGACGCGTTAGAACATTATGGTCACCGATGCGGGTATTATAGTATTACAATCGCAATGATAGTTAAATGTTTGGGGGTATGATGTCATAACCAAGGACCGGAGTTTGATCACCTTAAGTTAATAAAAAAACTTCAAATTAAAAAAATATTACCTAAAAATATGAAGAAAAAAACCTCGTAATAAATTCACACGACTAAATCTAAAGCGCACTTTACAATGTAAAATGCGATGAAAAGCTTTTAGCAACTAAACTCTTGCATTCTGCTGGATATAAAATTGATTTACGAATATCTGCTTCTTACGTAATAGTTATATCGTCCCAACGCAATGTTCTCACGCCTAGTTGCAGTCTCACCAGCAACTAAACTACAACTAAACAAGCAAAGTAAATACAAAGTTCAGTGACTAAATTATCTTCTCATTCCGACAAGTGTGTTGGGTAAAAAATATGTATTTATAAAATATTAATAGTATGGTATTTAAAAATATACTTATTCAACAAGAATGCCTTAAAAGACTCAAAAATTTCAAAAAAATTACTAAAATATTAGGTACCCAAACCTAGAAAATATGAGCCAAAATTCAAAAATTACGAAAAAAAGACTTATACATTTTTACAACAACAGGATAGAGTTTTTGTAGGCCTACTAATGAACACTATGTGACGAAAAAAATGACGTCATTAAAATCCGGGCCCTGGTCATAACTAAAATGTATTTGTAAGGCTTGTGCGTGCCTTAGAAAGTAGATTTTCACTTCTAAAATTCCAAATACCATTTTTGTAAGCCACACAAGTACAATGATAAGGGTTATAATATACTTTATAAATGTTAGATGGAAATTTATAGAGTAAAATGATTGGATAAAGAATCCCGTCTATAGCGCTCTAATCTGTTTTATACACTTTTTATTAGTTATTGCAATTTTTTAAACTAAGCTATACAAACTATTTAGAAGGTTTGATTTAATTTTAGTTGTACAGATTAATGTTCATATTTATGTTTATATTTTGTTGTTAGTAGCCACTAGCCATCCGGGTTATACGCTTTTAATTTCTTGAATGGGGTAAAGATAAGGAAAGTATAATTTATAAAAATGTACCCAAATATGCCTGGAGGGAGAGTGGAAAACCCCTTAGTACACCCAACTAGTAATCAAGCCTCAACCTCCCTGCCATGGGCAAAAAATACTGTACGTGAGCTTTGTAATAATTTTATTTAGATAATTAGTTTAACTGTGTTTGTTACTATTATCAATCTTATAGCTATATCAATAAAATTAATAGTTGGTCTGTCACGAGCGTGGAGGTCTGAAATTAAAAAAATTAGTGGCCCCTGTACATGAACATGTGCACCTAGAAGCCGGAATTTTAAAAATTGGATTAGAAATTTTTAAAGGTATACAACCTGAGTCGGATGAAATTAAATGAGATTTTTTATTCTGTCTGTCTGAAGCAAATAAAATCGTTTCCTAAAGTAACCACGCAATCCATTACACTCAGCTACGTCGAGCGCTTCTGCAAGCTACTAATAATAGTTTTTCTATTGACATCTAAACACATTTATTGTTAATTTTTTATTCAAGGTCCGGCACCTTAGCTCACTCAGTAGCGTGTCTGACCACTAAATAAAGGGTCTCTGGCTCGATTCCTAACATGGCCGAAACATGTATAATAGGTGAAATGCGAGTTTCCACAGTGATGAATTAACGGCAGGTGGGCTGGGTGGTATGTGTCTATGTTAGGTTTAAGGTAGTTAGATAGAGGATGCTGGAGGCAGGTCGCAGTCTTACTGGTACGTGTTGCCCAAGGAAGCCTTAGCAACATTAACAGATTCCAACAAGAGTTGCTGTCACACAGCAACAAGCATATCAGAATACGTTTTAAAAACAAAAGATAATAATACACTTTTTTACGGCCCTGCTCCAACCCCTTCATACCCTGATTAGCTCGCCAATGGCAGGCATTATGCAATGCTTTTGTCCACATTACATGCCTCGTGGAGGGTGACATATTTGTAGTGACATGTCCTCTCTACACACGGGGATAGTTTCATTATGGCATTTTGTCACCACTTTTGAGTGTTGATATTATACTGATTAGGTTGATGTGGTTTGTTGTCAGACTTTAATTGGATCACTTGTGTTTTTAATTAAGTGTTTGTTCAGCTTTATTGCTGTGCTGAACAGGGGGAATTCACTATCCAATATCACACGCGCTGCTATTTAACTTCTTAGGAAACTGGGATGATTAAAATGGGATTGGATCAAGTTTGATCCAATATAGTGGCCGACTCAGAATAATTACGGCTACGACACAGATTCAGTGAGTAATAAAAAAAAATCTGTTTACGAGCGCAGGTCTTCCCTCGGAACGCGAGTGTCCTCATCTCCGTTTTCCAACAGAGTTCTAACAGATTTGACGTCTAGAATATTTGTGTGACGAGTTGCATTCGTCCCCCGTCTCTTCCCCTTGTCCTTCGAGAAGAATTTGCCTGGGTGGCCGATATAGAGAGACGGAATGATGTTGTCGCACGTAGATATTTACTGCGAAATATAATGTAAATTAAATACATTATGATTACCGTTACTTTGGGCTAGATCTAATTATCACTATTAATTGGTTAAAAGGGAGGGATATGTATGAAATATAATCGTTACATATATTTGATGAGGTTATTTTGACTTTCATTTCAACTGTCGTGAATTGATGTATTGTTTGTATTTAGCTTTCCATTATCAAAGGGGCTGGCTCCCTTGCTCTTATTTCTGACGTCTTCTTCCCCTCTACCACCTTGATTGATTGATCGCCCTGATAAAATTACCGGGTGTTTAACAAGAGTGGGTGCCTTTGGCGCAGTACAATTTACCGTGGAATACTTCCCTTCAATATTCCTTACCTTATCCGTGTAGATATGAGGATAATGTTGACAAAGAGTAAGATAAGGTGCACTGAATGAAGAAGAACGAGTCCATCCACAAATTTTAAATTACCATGGATACAGTCAGTGGAGGAATGGAGCGTCGGGAACATAGGTCATGACCCACTGGTGGATCGACTTGCATTGGACTTCCGTGATGGAAGAAAGAATTGCATTATGTGTAGCAAAACAGTTTTATGTCAACTAATTAAAATATTGCTCCAATGATACATCCAGCTTAATTTTTTACACGTAGTAATTTCAACAGTTTTTTTAATTATTGTCAAGAGCATGACAGCATTTTTAAATAAAAAAATCTCGGGCCTATTTGAACTCCACAATTCTCAAGACAAATATTCAAAGGAAACTATTCATTCAATTTGGAATCATTGTTTTTATTTAATTTTAATCACAAGTTCCACCTAGTAAGTCTGAGGATGCCCAAAATTAAAGCTATACATTATCTGTGAAGATAAACAATGGCATGAAACGCAAAACTGTTCCGTTTGTTGTTTCTCGGTGATGCTCACACTCTTTGATGGAGTGTTTCTGCAACAGTGTGTATTATTTCATTGCAAAAATGTTTTTACAAATTTTTGGAAAATGTATTTATTCTAAGATCAAAGAGAAAGAAAGTCTTTGCGGCGCACAATACCATTTATTTTGAAACAATTTTATCAACTAAGAAGATCTTATAATTTCCTTAATTACTTAAAATTTCCGATCTTATAGAGAAAAACTAGATTTTTATTATAAAAAAATACTTCTAAATATAATATGGTAGTGCAGGGTGTTACGTGTACATCACATCACACGTGACTAGTGAGTACTTGTTCTAATATCGTGTTAAGTTATTAATTTATTACAAATGGGAGATATGGAATATTCAAATCTATATTTTTTGTTCCATTCGGGCTATACAAATATTTACACTAATATGGTAGGGACGAGGAAGGTAGAGTTAAGGTAGGGACGAGGAAGGTAGAGTTAAGGTGGGGATGTATGGGACACAAGAAAATTATTATTATTATTATTATTATTATTATTATTATTATTAGCACCGCGTCTTACTACCCGTTCGGGTTATACGCACTTACACTATTGTGTAATGGTAGGGTGATTGTGAGATGAAATGGAGGACCTACAGTTTAACGTGGAATCCGAACCACGGTGGAGGCCTGGCATTCCTCACATTCACAAGTTGTGATTAATACACATCTTGTCAGAGGTGAAGGAAGGGTTTGGTAATCAGATAAATCTGTGCCGGGACCGAGGATTGAACCCCGGACGCCAGCTCAGAAGTCCGACACCTTACCCCTAGACCACCAGGTCACCCGACACAAGAAAAGGTAAGTGTTTTTGCAGTTTTTATATCAAAACCTTTTTTTGGTCAAAATAAAAAAAAATATTGCTCCACTAGAAACATAGTTTAATTTTCTTAGCTTAGTGATATCGACAGTTGTTGAATATCTGTTTAGAAGTTTTCTAGAATTTAATGACAATTTTTCATCTTCATTTAAAGATTCTATCATCTAATGCCGCTATGCTCATGACAGATATTTAGCAACTGTTGATACCACCAGCGTGTTCCCTCCACCCCCAACTTAATAAAAAAATTTATCTGCATTTGATTAGAGAGAAAGTGGGAAACCATTTGTACTCCTGACCGGGTTTCGAACCCAGATCCCCCGCCCCCATATTTATCAGTCTAGTTTAAGGCGATAGTGACTCGTTAGACCATGCAACAACCGAGGTTTTCATAGCTACAAAATAAACAAATAATAGACTTTGAATTATTTATAAGGTAATTCGACTAATAAAATAATAGAGTAAGTAAATAAAATAAACACATATAGTAAAGAATTGCTATGTTTATAAAGACCCACACAAAGTGTACAAACACCTTAGTCATATTTATTAGCTCAACTTTATGATGCGCAATAATTATAAATGAGCGTATAGAACTAAAGGCAAAAAAAAACCTTTATTTTACTAGCTCAATCCAGACTAATTAATATAGCAGCAGACAGGTCAATTTTTTCCAACATCCACTAACGACGTAATAGTTGGGATGCATCCTACTTAGGCCCGGTGCCCACGAGCGACGTGCGTCATCTTTGCGTTCGCGCCCTGTGATGCTGAGTCACCGCTAAAAGCAGTTCACACAAGCGACCTGCGTCTGATGACGCTAAGTTGACGCCACGTTACAGCACCCGGAGCAGTGCACACAAGCGACCTGCGTCTGATGACGCTAAGTTGACGCCACGTTACAGCACCCGGAGCAGTGCACACTAGCGACTTGCGTCTATTTGGACGCAAATCTCAGTCTCAGTTGGTTTGAATCCATGGCCGTGATAAGTACACCCCGGGAGCAGAAAAAAATATATACAAACTTATCTTTGCTATACACAACCCTAATACCCTGATATGAACAGATATCATAAAGATAACTTATATATTTATGATATCTGTAACAATAATGTAAAGGCATTTTACCTAACATCAGGTCTCTACTCATTATTTTATAAGTGAATAGTGGTTGTAACATATTTCAAATATTTTATAGATTGTTATTGTGAAAATAAATGGTAGGTAGTAATGTAGCTAGTTTTAAGGCACTTTTATTAAAATTTCTATCCTGTCCCAATTCATAAAAATTAATAAAAAAAAATTGAGAGAAAACTCGCCAAGCTGCTTTAGCATTATGGCTTCCAATTCATCAGTATTTGAATCTGGCGTCTTGCATATCTCCATCCATGCTGCTTGTGTTTTTATTTCTGTTGTGGTATTCTTCTAGGGACGACATCCAAATGACAGGTCTATCCTGCACCTCATTGTTTAAAAGTTATGTGTATATTTCGTCCTCCATTCTGACTGTACACTGATTACCGTCACAATGACGCGCGCAGTTCGTGTGCACTGCTTTATGTCTCAGTGGCGTATTCTCCGGGTATGCTAGTCTTGCACCGTATACCCATAATGATATGGTCTAGTTTTTTTTTAATTCAATGTTGTCTATGCTAACTGTGTAAATACTAATGTTTGGATCGTTAATAAATATATATGTAATGAATTATTAATTTTAAAACTAATATTGATTCATATTCCAAGAACACTTTGTTTTAAGTAATTATTCTTCCAAAAAGTTCTACTTAACACAATAGGAAACCCAGGGCCTGCTGCTTGAAAACCGCAAGGTAAGCTAGGGAGGCTCTAATGACCTTGCCCTATGTCTAGGAGGTTGCAACACTTCCTTTACGCTCGCCCACAAGTAATTGGCCAATGAGTTCGGGTTTTTACACCCCAGGCCATGCTGTTCATGTGTATCAGGCTAAGCATTGTGCCAACTATTGAAAAATATTCAAGATCACAATGCTTATTTATTAAGCTAATTTAGTATAGTTTAAGTGAAATTACATAAAATATATATAAAATTAATTGTAAAATAATAGTTAGTATACATAACCAGCTTTAAATTATACACTAATTAAACACATTGAGTTATGTTTAGGCATTCTAGTCACATGTATTATCATGTATTTGGCAAACACATCCAACCACTCTTTCAAATTTAGGCATTTCAGCACTTGTAAGGTGCGGAAAGGAGCGGGTGACGAGGCTACTTTAATCGTAATCTACGGTAATTCTTGTTTTTCTTTAGTAGAAATGATTTGTGGAGTTTTAATAGTGTTCTTTTAGTTTTTGTTTTACGCTAACGACTTATTAGTGATTGTGATTTTATATAATTATACATCAAAGAATCACAAAATTCAGGAGTGTAATTTCACCATTTCAAGATGATTTAGAAGGAAAAGTTAAAATAAAATATATATTCATATAAATAAGTGGAGCACCCAGCCATATACTTTGGCGGAAGCATTCAATCAAGGCTGTAGTAAGAATTATATTTTGATGGAGAGATTGGGTTTGGGGTTGGGGCCTAATCCCTAAAGGCCGAGAATATTTATGAATATTAAATGCTTTTAGAAATTATTTGGAGTAGTTTTATAGTAACTAAGAGATATAAATAATGCAAATGGTATCGAAGCCATTATTTGTGGGGTTTTTTCAATTGTTAATTTTGTGTGTAACGGTAAACCTTTTGAATAGTAGGCTTAATTCAGCAGCCTGGTTTTAAAATATAGCCTATACATTCGACACATCTTCATTGCTAATTATTTTAGTTGTACTTCATATTATTTAAATTCCTATTAACATTATTTGTGGTGTTGGGGAAGGGGTGGGGTCAAATACCCGGTTTGTCCTTCTCCCACTTGGGTGAACCACTGCTTACAGCAAAAGATCTGTGTAAACATCTTAGCAATCAACCAATGACGTAGCGTTAGAGTATTAATAGTCCAAGATAATCTCCCCTGTGTTAGTTAGGGTTTACGCATCTAAATAGCTTCTGGAGCATAAATTCTCAAGTTGGGAGACTCGTTGTTTCCATGCAGCATTGTGTGAGATAAGTTGACTTTAAGAAATAGTTTTAATTTCAACGTGAGTTGGACAATCCACCTGATTCCCTCTCATCAAGATCTGATGGACACTTGATCCATGTACCACTTCATTTTACTCTTATTATGATTTTTTGCTTTGAGTATTGCTAACAGTGTGCTTTTATTTAAACTGAGCTAATTGAATAGGATCTGTCTCTCTTATGCATTCAGAAATGTGCCATACCACTCTTAGCCTCGACATTAACATTTACTTAAAATTTCTAACCATGTAAATATAATTACAATTTGAGGACCACCTTTGTGGTCTAGTGGTCATAGGTCCTGGCTACGGACCCGGACGGTCAAAGTAATGATGAGACGCAGCGGCCCGGTGTCCACGAGCGACGTGCGTCATCTTTGAAGTCGCGTCATGTGAGGTTGCGTCTCAGCATTACTTTGATTCGAATGATGGAATTCACATGGAACGCGAGGTCTAGCATCAAGTTAACGTCATTGTTGCGTCAAAACTAGTGACGAGGGTTTCTGCAAAATGCGGCGGTGACGCTACTGCTCAGCGTTCTGTCAGTACCTGTGAAGACCTATAGCAGTACACACGAACTGCGCGCGTCATTGTGACGGTAATCAGTGTACAGTCAGAATGGAGGACGAAATAGACACATAACTTTTTATCATTGAGGTGTAGGATAGACCTGTCATTTGGAAATCATCCCCAGAAGAATACCACGACAGAAATAAAAAAAAAAGCAGCATGGATGTAGATATACAAGATGCCAGATCAAAATACTGATGAATTGGAAGCCATAATGCTAAAGCAACTTGGCGAATATTTTTTTTTCTAATAATTTTTATGAATCAAGAAAAAATATTTTCTATATACAGTGAAACTTCGTTTATAAGGACTAACTGGGACCATGTGTCAGCTGGATTACCCGGATTATCCGGAAATTATAGTTAAAGTGCATTGCAATTATATACATTACTACCTACCATTTATTTTCACAATAACAATTTATAAAATACTTGAAACATGTTACAACCACTATTCACTTATAAAATAAAGAGTAGAGACCGGATGTTAGGCAAAATGCCTTTACATTATTGCAACAAATATCATAATTATGACCTATAAGTTCATGTCAGGGTATTAGGGTTGTGTACAGCAAAGATAAGTTTAACTATTTTTTCCGCTCCCGGGGTGTACTTATCACGGCTATGGCTTCAAACCGACTGAGGCCGAGATTTGCGTCCAAATAGACGCAAGTCGCTAGTGTGCACTGCTCCGGGTGCTGTGATTTAGCGTCATCAGACGCAGGTCGCTTGTGTGAACTGCTTTTAGCGGTGACGCAGCGTCACAGGACGCGACTGCAAAGATGACGCACGCCGCTCGTGGGCACCGGGCCTAAGAGTGAAGGAGGAATTTGAAAAGCGCTGCACCCGGCTGAGAGTCGAACCATGACTTCCCCATCACCAATAATACAGTATATTGCGCGTTTTACCAGGCCAAAGAGAGGCGGTTCATATAATAATATTATGCCAATGAATTGTTAGCTATCAAAATTAACAGTTTAGCTATGTTTTAAGTTCGACACCTTAGGTCAGTGGGTAGCGTGTCGGTCTATTGAGCTAAGGGTCCCTTTATGGCCTAAAATATATCATTGGTGAAATGTGGATTTCCCCTTCACAGTGATGAATAACGGTCGGGGGATGGGTGTTGTGTTCATTCTATGTATAAGTTAGTTTATAAGTTGTGTCAGTTGGTTCAGAAGGTGCACGTTAAATACCTCAAATAAATTAATTAAATAATAATAATAATAAAATTATAGCCCGCTTCGATGGCCGTATGGTCTAAGCCCTCAGACATCATCCCTCTCGCAATAGACTAGACTTCTGATGGCGGGGAGATACGAGTTCGATCCCAGTCGGGTGTACTGAGGGTGGTTTTTCCTAAATGGTTTCCCACTCTTTATACACGCAAATGCGGGTACACTAGATTTATACTTGCTCATCCCTAACTCTTTAACGTAATTAGTAGACTAAATAGGTGTATAGTCCGAATGGGTGGTAAGACGCTGTGCTTATATATATATATAAATATATATAATATATTCATAGTGTATTAACACAAAGTAATGTTATATATAGCTAGCCCGCTTTGGTAATTGAATGGTCTTAGACTGTGGTACTAAACCTGTGGTACGCATACCCCCGGGGGTACGTGAAGACATCTTTGGGGCTATGTAAAGTTTGAAAAAATTTAAATATATGTATAATTTATTATATATTTTCCATTATTTTGGATTTAATTTATTTTATCTATTTAAGATACATATTATAGTATATATATTACTTACATTATGCAGCAAAACCTTTGGTGGACCTAAGTTAAAGAGGAATTATATCTGAGGATACGTGAAAAAAAAAGGTTGAATACCACTGATCTTTAAGGCATCACTCTCGTAATAGACAGGATTGCTGATGATCAGGATATCGGGGTTCAAATCCCGGTTGTGTGTACTGAGGTCGGTCTTTCCTAAATACGAGAAGTTTTCTCCCCCCCCATCTCTCAACGCCAATGTGGGTACACTTCCTCTAAAATTCAACCTTTCTGATCTCTAATCCATTAGTGTAACTAGTACATCTGCGTATAATCCGAACTGGTAGTAAGACGCTCTAATAAAAGTTTATTTACCTTATTATAGAGAGTAGATACAAAATATTACTATCAAGACGGTCTCGAAATATTGTTTTGAAACATTATCATTTTACTGCCGAAGTTATTAATGACCGTTATATAATTAACTGAATGCTCTTGTGAAATATAACTGAATGAGAAAAAAAACAAATCTAAAGCTCAAATAATTTTCAAGAAGATGAATAGCTCCTAAAAACGTAATAAAATTCATAACCCCTCCCCTCCAACCCAAAAAACCTTACGTAATTTAAGGACGACCCATAGCGGTGTTCTGCCATTCAGAGGGGTGAATATAATATGAACGAAATAAAGTTTAAAAAAAGGAATCGTGCACACGAGAATAAAGCCCGCGTTAGTTTCCCGTGTCTATTAGCCATTTTTCAACTATATTTAATACTAACAAATGTTCACAGCGTTGACAGGAATAACCATGCAATGGATTGCGTGGATACCCCTGGCAACGCTTTTATTTGCTTCAAACAGACAGAAAAACTATTAATTTTATTTCTTTTGGCCCCCAGTTTTAATTAGTTTAAAAATTTCAGCTTCGAGGTATCCATTTTCGTGCACAGGGGATACTAATATTTAAATTTCAGACCTCTACGTAAAGTAGATATCAAGTAATGCTCATGACAGACAAACAAACTCTTCATTTTATTAATAAAGATAGATATACAAATATAAGTTATTTTATCTAAGAATGTGCACTATTTATACTAAAATTATGTTTTAATCCTGTGCTCAAATGTATGTAAATTGAGCTTGAAACATTTCTCGCACATGTATTGTGTTCCCCAGCGCATGCGCCCTTGGGTTGTATTGCCAGGAAAATAGCGGAACTACGGCGGCAAGAGTTCAATGGGCGGGAAGCAGTCTATGAGGCTACTTCAAGTCGTGGCGAGCTATTAGTGATGTGAGGAGGGTGGAGGTGATGAATGTATTCCAAGCCGATGACATTACGGTCGGCAGATGCTAAGATGGAAAACGGAGGCGGCTGGAAGGGAAATCGCTCGCACAAGACGGTGCCACTCATGTGTCATGCGGATGTGCAGGAAAAGGTTCGTCTATAGAAATAGACCCGCTTTGTTCCTTGGGGGCTCCGCCTCCAAGCCCCCGGTGAGTTTTATTTGCAAGTGGATGTAAACTAATGTAATTCCAGCGTTGTTTTAAACGTAACAACTTAAAGTTACCGGTGTCGTATTGTATATATCGCACCGACTTTAAAGTTGCTCCACCATTTTGAATTTTTTTTCGGTGGTTAATTTTTTTTTTTTACTTTTGGGAATTTTACCGTTGGTTACAGGCTATAAGCTATAAGTTTGCCAAATTTCAAGTTTTTAGCTCATCTGGAAGTGGGTAAACATTAATGTCAGTGAGTGAGTGAGTCAGCCATGTGACTTTATAGTAGTATAATTAGGTCACAGCAGCAAATATGGATTGAATATCTCACTTTAACTCTAATAAAAAGAGAGCAGCAGTGAGAGTTGTTCTGCTATAGAGAAGGGAAGTGCCCTTGAAGTGTAAGTAAGTGTTGTACAGGGCATACTTTATAGCCATTGTTACATATGCAGCAGAAACATGGACATTGAATGTAAGAGAGACTAGGAAATTGGAGGCCATGGGAATGAAGTTTGTGAGGAGCATGTTAGCTGTCACAAGGAGAAACAAGATTAGGAATGAATTTATCCTGGAAAGAGTGGGAGTACAAGGAGTACATGAGATAGTAGAGGAACCAAGACTGAGATGGTAAGGGCAGGTAATAAGGATTGAAAACGAGAGGATGCCAAAGAAAGTGATGGGAACTAAGTATGTAGGAAAAATACCATAAGGAAGGCCAAGAAATAAATGGGACGAGCAGAAAACAGAAAGTGTGTGAGTGAGAGGAGAGTAATGGAAGCAATTAAAGGAGGAAGAACGGTGGAAGTTTAAAGGAGGATGGAGGCATTTGACTAAACTGACCCGGCAACAGGCTGGAAACAGTTGATAATGAGAATGATGACTTTAACTCTAGTTTCTCCATAGTTATACAAGTGTTGTACTACAACGGCTCACTACTTAGAGTAAGGTCGGGAAACACCGGTGGGGTAAATGAGAGTTTTTTTCCACACATAATGTATTATTGTATTTGTCTCATTCTCTTTCTACGCTAATTCATGTGTACATCCTCCTAAATCATCCTATTTATTTGCCCCCCTTAGCCTAAGCAGTTAATCCCACAACTGTTGAATGTGCTAATTAAAATATCAACAACAACTTTGTTTAGATAAGTTTGAGACTCAAAGATGATCTTAACTAATATGCACACAACATGATGAGTACTATAAATCCTACCTTTTTTTATATCGTTATTCTTATGTGTGAATTATTTCAAATAATTTCAAAGGATGTTGCTTGTACTTGAAATTTTTTAAAAGTTAAATTTTTTAATGTGTTTGAAAGCATAGAAAATATTGGAGAAAAACAAATCAAAATAGCTTATTCATAAAATTTGGTTTTTCTGTTTTTTTCCCTTTAGGTTATATTACGTTTATTAATAGGTTGAATGAAATATTATTGTAGAGATAGATACAACGTTGATCACGCAAGTCAAACAATACAAAATTCTGATTTCAATATACATAGCTTCATTTACATGGGCATCCGACAAGTATTTTAATTTCTATATAATTATATCCGTAATGCAACCTCTTTTAAATTACGTTTACATTTAAAAAGCTTTATTTTTCTCTTAAAGAAAAGAGTTACCTTTGTCAAACTTCTATAAGGAAACAAAACATAAACGTGATACCTTCAATAGCTTGTTTTTAATTTATCTACCAATATTCTTACTGTTTTTTTGTTGTTGTAATTTTCGTAATTTTGAGATATATCATGTATTGGCACACTTACATTCTCATATATCAAAAAACTAATATTCTGCCAGGTTGGGTTCAAAACATGACTTTGTACACGTCACATAGGCACCACATAGCTTGGCGAAACTCAAGCCCCTAACGTGAACTTAGATAGGCAACCATCAAACATACTCAATGTGGCGGGTCGGCATGCGATAGGTTTCAATTAAAACAACATACTGCAACAGATTGAATGCAGAAAATACGAATCCAGTTGTCTTCTATTAAAATCAGATACTAAAGAGATTTGCAAAAAATGTTAAATAAGGCTACTGTTCTCACAAATAAAACTGTTTTGGAAAAAAATCAATGTTATGTTTAACAAATAATTGTTTTATTTATACAGTTATATATAATTAAAATTAAATATACAAAGTTTCTCAACGTTTTAAACTATAATGTAATAACATTAATAGGTAAGACCCCACTTAGGCCTATTAAAAAGCTTTTTGGGGCTCCATATTATTTTTAGAAAGGTAAAGTACTCCAAAAGACAAAAGATTTGAGAACTGCTGGTCTAGAAATTTTTTCCTTTAAATTTTAACTAATCGTTTCGGTGACCGCATGATATAAGGTGTCACTCTCACAATATACTAGACTACCGTTGACGGGGAGATCATAATTCGATCCTGGACGGGTGTACTGAGGGCGGTTTTCCCAAAATGGTTTCCCACTCTCTTTCCACGAAAATTTGGGTACACTTCCTAAAAATCCAACCTTCTTCATTCCTAACCTATTAACGTAATTAGTAAATAGGCGTATAACCCGAGTGGATGGTAATACGTACTGCTAAAAAAATTAATTTATGATTTTATTTTATTTGAGGTATTTAACGTAATGTACACTTTTTGAATCGACTGATTATATCAACACACGACTTATAAACTAACTTAAATCTAGAATAGACAAAATACACAGATATTAATTCATTCGTGTGAAAGGGAAAACCCACATTTCATCAATGATACATTTCTCCTCTATAATAGGAATCAAACCTGGGACCCATAGCTCAGTAGGCAGACACGTTACCGACTGAGCTAAGGTATTAGTTTACCAGTAACGGACACATTTTAGAAATTATCCAAGTGTATAGTTTGTGCTAAAATATAAATAATTATTTTCATACTGTTAAATTAGATTTGTAGCTGCCTCACGCGTTTCATTTGTCGCTATTTTCTTTTATAAAACCCAAGCGAATGTTCAATAATGTTTGTTTTACAAGATATTGGGGAAATATATACTTTTTATTAAATATTTTTGAATGATCATCAAAGTTGTATAATATTTACTTTATCACATAACTTATTAAATAAATATGACAGTATAATGGTGCTCTCTGAATAATTACTATTCGTCTAGATTATTTATTGCTCTTCACATCTTACTATCTGTTCGGACTGCTCACAAATATTCACTGATGGGGTAGGGGATATGAAAATCTACCAGAATTCAAGTGGAGAGATGGTGAAAATCATTGAGGAAAAACCACAACACAGCACATCCGGGCGAGATTCAAATCCCAACTTCCCCCTCAACATCAAACCAGACAAGGTGAGATTGGTGCCTTAGTCTACGTTTCCAAGGCAGGTATTTAAGTTATTGGGAGGTAAATAAAAAAGAGGCGAGTACCATATGCATGTATTAGTAACCTTGATAGTTTGGTCGATAGCACTGTGGCATACGTGGGCATTTTAATAGAAAGGGCCTTTTTAAAAATAGAAACAATTTGTTTTGCGGCCAAATTGATAAATTTCTAATATTTAAGTTTTTTATTTTATAGGTTTTGGTAATATCTATCAAAAGAAACAGAAGCACATAACCTGGCTTGACGTATGAATGTGTGAACCTGAGGTGCTACTCTCTCATTAGATTGTATTGCCGATGATGGAGAGAGTTGTTTTAATTTTTATTATTTCTTTCTAAGATAATTTTCTAAATACGTGTTCTTATTGATGAATTTTACTGCTTGGGAAGTTTTATTAATATTAATGACCCTATGTTTAAAAATGGTATAATCATTAAGAGCTTATTCAATAAATTGTTCACCAAGTGTTGGTATGACTGTATACTGAGATGTTCATTTTAAGAATATACTTATTACTACTAGACTGCCCATGTCTAGTCATTGCCTATGTACCATAAGAAAAAAACATTTCTCCGTGGCTGTTACGTCTTTTGAACTACTGCACATTGGCAGCCTTTTACTACTAATAATATAGCACACGTATTCCGCTAGACTCGACTAAGGCTATTGTGTCCATGACGTCATTAAAGGCAAAATATTTTACCGTTACATTGAATGTCATCCCTGTTGGCTGTATATTTGCACAATCCTGAAGTAATAAGTTAGTTAATGTAATAATATATTGGTCTATACTAGAACATATTTTCATAGTTTAGAATTAAATAATAATAATATTTAGCACCGCGTCTTACTACCCGTTCGGGTTATACGCCTAAGTACTAATTACGCTAATGGATTAGGAATGGGGAAGGTTGAATTTAGAGGAAGTGAACCCGCATTTGCGTGGAGAGAGTGGAAAACCATTTAGGAAAAACCACCCCCAGTTCACCCGACCAAGATTCGAACCTCGATCTCCCCGTCCTCGGCGGTAGAGCTCAACACGACTGGCACGTTAGCCAACTACGCCACCGAGGCGGGTTTTAGAATTAAAAAATACAGTCGATAAAATATTAGGAGTCTTAATTTCTTGGATTAAATTAAAAATATTTTATTATAAATAAACTGGTATGTGGTTATATCCCATATGAAAATGTTACAATATTGTGGATATGGATATGAATTGATGCCTTGCGAATGCTGTTTTTGTCAACCACGTGCTCCCTTGCAAACCGTCAAAAGATTGTTTTGGCCTCATTTTACTCCATGTTGAGCCAATAAGTTGGATAAAGCTTCCTTGCGTTAATTGTCACAATATTGTTTTGACTTAATCTCACTTCAATTCAAGACACTAAATATGCTAGAAATCCTTTGGTAATCTTCACAATATTATTTTGACCTAATCTCACTTCACTTCAAGACACTAAACAGGCTAGAGCTACCTTGTGAAGCTTCACAAGATTGTTTTGACCTAATCTCACTTCACGTCAAGACACTAAACAGGCTAGAGCTACCTTGTGAAGCTTCACAAGATTGTTTTGACCTAATCTCACTTCAAGTCAAGACACTAAACAGGCTAGAGCTACCTTGTGAAGCTTCACAAGATTGTTTTGACCTAATCTCACTTCAGGTTAAGACATTAAATAGACTAGAGCTCCCTTGTGAATGTTCACGATATTGTTTTGACCTAATCTCACTTCACGTCAAGACACTAAGCAAGCTAGAGCTACCTTGTGAATCTTCACAAGATTGTTTTGACCTAATCTCACGTCAGGTCAAGACATCAAGCATACTAGATCTCCCTTGTGAATTGTCATGAGCCTGCCAATAGTTCCTCACGTGAGAAAATATGTTTTGAAACCCCCTCGCGGCCAGTCATCTAGTATAAGTGTCCCACGTGTCACTGACCTTGTAGAGGGGTAATGAGCCTCTTCCCTGAAGCATGTCTGCTCCTTTTGTTGGATTGCATGATGCACACGATTGTCTAACATCCCGTGAGGTTGACCAAACACATTCAATGCCACTTGTGCCATTTAAGGTGGGAGAGTAGAGGACGCTATTAAAAAAAGTCAGTGTTTTTACAGTTTTTATAGCAAAACAATTTTTGCCGAAATAAATAAAATATCTCTCCAGTAGTAACATAGTTATATTTTTCTTCACGTGGTGATATCAACAGTTGTTGAATATCTGTCACAAGCATAACGGCAATAGTATCCACCAATAATATAAAATGTACTGTAAAATCATGCATATTTGATCATAAATACTCTATTATAGTGTTTAGCAAAATTATCAAAAATTGATTGTTAGTCCAAATTTACCTAAATGAATGTTACTCCTGTAAAGAAGTATATGGTGTTTTTATCATATCAAACACCCACCAGATATTCATTTTGAATAAAATAGTTAGAGCCATTTTGGAAAAATTTAAAATTTTCAAAAATCAGTTATTAGTAAGCTATCCTTAATTTTATAGCTGGAATTAAAATTGCGATTTCACATCAGGCTATGACCAAATATATTTTAAATATCAGGTTTGATTGAAATGCATTAACCTGTGTTGCCTGTGGACCCAGATAGACAGACATTAGGAGAAATAGAAGTGTAAAACCCACTTTTTTTTTAGCTAAGTGGAAAATAAAAACATTTAGATCAGTTGTTCCCAAACTATGGGTCACGAGCCAATGTTTGGTGGATCGCGGTAAGTTTTTGAAATGTGATTTTTTTTAAATAACTTGAAAATAGAAAATCATGAAATAGTGGGAAAGTGAAAAAGCTAAAAAAAACAATTAATCAAGAGGGGTGGGGGATAAGGCGAATAATATCAGGATACGGAAATCGAGCTTACTGTTCGTGCCTGTGGCGGGAATGTAAATAATGCCATCAACAGAAACCGAAAACAAACGCAACATTCACACACGCCTTATTATGAGAAGTATATAAGTTTAAAAAAAACTTTATTCAATAGTAAATTTAAAAACAACAGAAGTACAAATAATTGAATTTAAAAATACCCCCTTTCCTCCCTCAGGTCCATTGAAACTAGGTGGTTCATTAAAGTCTGTCATTCTAAAAATTGGATAACAATTCTAAAACAATTTGGAATCCATCATAATATTGACGTTAAACTTTTTTTTTAGCACCGCGTCTTGAACACGTTCGGGCTATGCACATATGTACTAATTACACTAATGGGTTATGGATTAGGAATGCTTAATTTGGAGGAAATGCACCCGCATTTGCGTGGAGGAAGAGTGGACACCCATTTAGGAAAAACCACCCTCAGTGCACCCGACTGGTCTCGAGCCCCGATCTCTCCATCTTCAGCAGTCTAGTCCAATACTCGGTGGCGTAGTTGGCTAACGCGCTAATCGTGTTGAGCTTGACCGCCGAGGACGGGGAGATCGAGGTTCGAATCTCGGTCGGGTGAACTGGGGGTGGTTTTTCCTAAATGGTTTTCCACTCTCCCTCCACGAAAATGTGGGTTCACTTCCTCTAAATCCAACCCTCTAAATTCCTAATTCATTAAAGTAATTAGTACTTAAGCGTATAACCTGAACGGGTAGTAAGACGCGGTGCTAATTATTATTATTATTATTATTATTATTATTATTATTATTATTATTATTATTATCTAGTCCAATACTAGAGTCGCGGGTTAGACCACGCGGCCACCGAAGCGGGTGTCGAACATTTTCACGATTGCAATATTTTATTTATATAACTTAAGTTGGGGTTGTCATCGCTAAGACTCGAACCAACAAATTCTCTCCGAGTTAATTGGGCAGCTGTGTGAGGATATTGCCCACAGTACGAGTCCTGTGTGAGTGGCGTGCGCGAGGCTATTAGTGGTCAGTGTGTCTACCCTGGGACACCTTCTTTCTTTGGCTCGTTATTTCAGAAGTCTTCCCAACTTCCCCCTCGAGGGTAACTTGTCTCGAACTAACGTCGCCTTGTCCGACACTTTATCTTAGTCGTTATCGCGTCTGTCTACTGCAGGGGGAAGAACTGGCAGAAATCCGTGAAGTTGGCAGCACTCATAATGGCAGAGACTATGAGATCCGGTAATAAATATTGGTATAGGCAGGGCTTGAAAAAAAACCTTGTCTACTCGTCTGTGACGAGGGAAATAATTTCTTGACAAGTAAGGGGGAAAAAATTTAAGTTTTTAATCGTTAATTTTGTTATGGTTAAGCTGACTGGATCCTTCATATGCTATCCTATGGATATAACTACACAACGACTCTCACAAGATTATTAGCGATATTACGAAGCTATTGATATGAGTACATATCGACTCTCTCAAGGTGAATGTCGATATTACATAGCTATTGATTGATATGGTGAAATAGCGATTATCTCGCGGGGTGATTTTTTTTTATCACCGCGTCCTACTACCCTTTCGGGTTATACGCTTAAGTACTAATTGCGCTAATGGGTTAGGAATTGGGAATGTTGAATTTAGAGGAAGTGAGCCCGCATTTGCGTGGAGGTGAAATGGGAAACCATGTAGACACAACGAAAACAAAGAATAGCGAGCAACATTTGGCGCGTCTTGTTGCATTCTTATATTTTTTGTTCGCGTGTGAGGGTTGAAGAAACGGTGCAAAAAAATCTTTATGATTTCTCTTTTCCAAAAACAGTAATACAGTATATTTTGGTTTGGTACGCGAGGTTCTGTCTAAATATAAGTGAATGAGCGCCTAGTTTAAATGTGTTAATATATATATATATGATTATATTCCGATCATGCTGACAGGTGACATTTTTGACTAAATGGTGAGCCACCCTAAAAATTTTCAAGCCCTGAAGGTTTCATAATTTGGGCCATTATGGGTGCTGCTACGTGAAGATAGAAGCACCCAAAGCTGTTTGGTGTTCAAGCGAAAACTATGAGGGCATAAATTATGAGAATAGGATATTGTAGTAGCACAAATTCTTAAAAAATATTGGTATAAGTTTTCGAATTTGTGGCGTTATAGGCGGTGCCAACTTCACGGACCTGACTACAAGACCATAAGTGGGCCGCGACCACAAATAAGATGACATTAAGAGACACCGCTGAACCTATGTTTCAGTGTATGTTTAAGTGGTAAGATGAAGTATTTATGTTATTCTTAGTAAATTTAATCCCGAAATCATTTCAGATACATTATCAATAATAACGTCAATATTCAGTACACGTAAAATATCAGTTTATACTTTCTAATGACACGAGCAAAAGTAATTCTAAATTTTTAGACAGTAGATGTGGGTCTATTTTTTAAATCTATTTAAGTTTATAAAACAATCTTCCACCCACTATTTGTGTATATTACAAAGCTAGTAGCAGTCAGTGTTCCCTAAACTTAGTCTTAAGAAAATTTGTTTAAAAACAACACCTAGAAACAACAAACGGAACATCCGCTTTTGTGGCCGAATGGTTTAAGGCGTCATTAAACCAGCCTGAAAATGACGGGGAGATTGGTGTTCGAATTCCGGTCGGGTCTACTAAGGGTGATTTTTCTTAAATGATTTCTCTCAATCCTTCCCCGGAAATACGAGTATATTGCCTTAAAAATGCTTCCTACCTAATCCCTACCACATTAGAGTAATTATCATATATGCGTATATAACCTGAACGGGTGGTAAGTTGGGGTGATAAAAAAAGGTGATGGTTCTATATGTAATGCCATCGTATAGATCTTCACTTAATGATGTATTCTGGGCACCCTGAGATTCACCCCCTGGAACTTTTTATTAAAAGTTAGTGAAAACCACCATTTGTGATCGAATGGTTAGCTTTATTTTAGTTTAAATTAATTGCGCCAGCCCAAATCAACCCGGCTCACTGGGATATGTCTTGGTTTCTCAGCAGCTCAGTCTATCCCTGGAAACTGCAGGTCTAAACCTCTCAGTTAACTGTCGCCAAATCTCCTCGCTCTCAGTTATGTCGGAAGGTGGTAAGAAGAAGCAACTTAGCAACTTCGACTAACCAGCGCGGTGTTGCAAAACTTGTCTTACATTTGAGGGAAGATTGAACACACAAAAATTATAGAATGATAAACGCTGTTTCCCAATGGTAACCGTGCATTTCTCTCAGCGATGATATCCAGTGTACCTTGATTTACACTTTCGCCGAAAATTTAAAGCAGAATCATTTTGAGGAAGGCAACAATTCACTTTCTAGCAAAAAATGTATGTTGACCCATAATTCATTTCAACACAATCAATATACCCCACCCGTAATTAAATCTCCAATCTTTCAACTACCGTCAACCCAGATTAGATTAATCCGATCTGTAGTTAGGCTCGCCCAGAATATTCAGGAAGTCTGAGTCAATATAATTTTGGGGGCCCCGTTTCAAACAAAATAGTTACAAAAATGTATGTGCCTTATTAAAAAAATATTTAAACATTGTTCATAGAAAAAGTGACCACCTTTGTGGTCTATTGGTCAGAGCTCTTAGCTACAAATCCAGGGGTCCCGGGTTTGATCCCCGGTGCGTCCAGATTTTTCTGTAAAGCAATGGGTCTGGAACGGGGTCATCCCAGACTCGTGAGGACAAATGAGAAGCTACTTGAATGGAAAAGTAGCGGCTCCGGTCTAGAAGACTAAGATTAATGTCTGGAGGACGTTGTGCTGACCACATGACACCCCTTATACGCACAATTCGGCACCATATTTGCCAACAGACGGAAGATTCTTGGTTGGTATGGCTAAATTGCAGGCTAATGCCATAGAATTTCTTATCTCGTGGAAAAAGATATAAAATATTCCTTACATTACTAAGCTAAACTAATCCTGCTTTAAACATGCTAGTCACCTTTAAAATAGCGAAGTTCGACACCTTAGCTAAGATAGTAGCGTGTCTGCTTAGTGGTCTGAGGGTTCCGGGTTCTATTCACGGCAAGGACAAAAAATATATCATTAGTGATTTTTTTTTTCCTTTTACAGTGATGAATTCACGGCCGGGGACTGGATGTTATGTCTGTTTTTAGATGTAAGTTAATTTATAAGTCGTGTGCTGATATAATCAGTCGGTTCGGCAAGTGCACGTTAAATACATTGAATAAATGAAAATTAATGGTACAGTGCACGCACAGACTTTATCGCCCCTTTAAGATTATTTATCTCGATAAATTTAGAACCTTTGTTGAAGGTTATAAAAGTTACTAAAACATTTTAAATATATTTATACGTCAAGTCACATGATCTGCAACTGTCCCTTTTGATAGATATTATCAATAACTGTAAAATATTACCACTGATAAAGAAAAATGTTATCAATATTGACCTCCAAAAACATGTTTGTATTTTCCAAAATATCCTTTCTACTAGTATTATACTCCATCTCAGTGGTTATGCCTCAACACCTTTGTGTACCACGAACCCTTCAAAGGTGGAACGCCAAATTTTTTTTCAATGTGAGAACGTCATAGCCCTTACAAATTAAGATGTATAACTCATGCGACCATCAAATGAAAAATTGGAAAGGGGATAACTTAGCGAACAATAACATAAAATGATGGTCGCCTTATAATCTATACCTACATTTTATTATTAGATAAATAAAACAAATAGGCTCAAGTCTTACAATAAATTACTACTGTAGTTAATTTTCTTTAGCGCCACATTTTACTAACCGTTCGGGCTATACGTTTATATATTCTACTAATTACGCTGGTGGTTTTATGGATTAGGAAGGTTATATTTAGAGGAAGTGTACCCACATTCACGTGGAGGGAAAGTGCATATCTATTTTGTAAAAAAACCACCATCAGTACACCCGTCAGAGATCTTAACCACGTTCTTCTCGTCATCGGTAGTCTAGTCCAGCGTTTCCCAAAAGGTGTTCCGCGGAACCCTGGGGTTCTGTGGAAGGGTCAAAGGGGTTCCGAGTTCTGTCTGAGAATTAACTAAAACGTTCGTAGAAAACAGTCATAACATAGCCGCGCCGCTGTAAGTATATCTAATATCAAACAGCGCGGGCGGAGCGGGGTGGCGGGGTGTTGCACCTGTCGAGACAGCGCTATTAGTGCTATTATAAGTAAATATGTGAAAAAATTTCATTCTTCACATTAAATAGTTACTTTTTTTTGTACGATAAATGTTTTATAATACTTATAATAATTATTTTTTATTTATAATTATTCTTTCTTTTCATGTCAAACATGAAAATATTCAAACTACACTACAAGGTACAATCACTTTTGTTATTATCAAAATGGGGTTCCGCCAAAAAAAGTATGATCAATTAGGGTTCCGTTGCCAAAAAAAATTGGGAACCTCTGGTCTAGTCTATTGCGAGAGTAGCGCGTTAGACCACGCGGCCCCCAAAGCGGGTATTCATTAATTAATCATTATTTTCATTAATTTCAAAGCTAAATCTTTTGATTTTATTGTTACTTTAAGACCGTATTAAACACTTTATCTTAATGTCTTTGAGAATTAAATAGCCAAAGCTATTATTTATGCTTTTGGTGAGGATTACTCCAACTAGCCAAAGGTCCCGGCTTCGATTCCCGTGTCCAGGTGTCATTTTTCAATTTTCAGAATTAAATGTCTTTATTAAAATTCATCAATATAGTTGTTTTTCTTCTAATATTTATGAAATTACTTTTAGTGTACTTTACAGAAGCGGAAATTTCCGTATCTCCACATCTATTTGAGATACTTAATAACTTATCATTACAAAATTGTTGTACTATTACAAATAAAAAAAACTTGTATATGAAATATATTTTTATAAAACCAACAGTTTCTGAGATATTGGCAAATATATTAATACAATTTTGTGAGCTTTAGTTGTAAAGAGATACTACTTTAAGTTTTAACGCAGTAATTCTCCAATGCCATAGAGTAATTAAATACATGTATAAGTAGGTCTCTAAAAAAGCTTATGTTATTTTTCCTTAAACCTCTTAGAAGAAATGTTTGTACAACAATGATTTATCTCCATTTTAGACTCAATAGTCAATATTTACATTTTTTATTGGTCAACATTTATAAATGAGGAATTTAATAGCAATGCGAAAATGTCGAACATTTTAACCGGAAGTCGAAATTTTAATACGAAGTGTTGGCCCTTGTGGACGCAATATTTATCTTTTTTATCGTTCCAGTCAAACAAATGAGGACATTAATTCTTTAAAAATAAAATTATAAAATTTAAAACCGAGACTCAAAAAATGTTTTACATAATTATAGCGCAATTTATGCTTGGGTTTGCTAGTGTGTATTATTTAGTTTCACATATATTACGAGTTTTGAGTAAATATCTCAATTTTTAAACAATAGAGCGAGAAAGTCCGTGTGGAGTTCCGTACCATTTATTTTCAACTGGTGTTAGCTCCTAAATCCCTTTTAATGTGCCGCCTGTAGTCATTTTATTCGAAAGTGTGGGCAGAGCACACAAAGAGGATTAGAATCACTGGTTTACCAGATAATATCGCGCTATCCCAGATCAAGAACCCCGCCGAAACGTGTGGCGCTGAACGAACTCTTGTTGAAACATCTGGTGAGAGCTGGTTACGTAATCCCAGGGCTGGCTGTATGTTGTCAAGAAGCGCTGGTGGTGCGCTCTTACGGCATGCGGCCGCAACTAGGGAACAAACGAGCCGAGCGAACACTGATCGGGGCCTCTAACATTCCTAATTCCGCCAGTACGGTGGTGTCGGTGTGTGCGTGGATGCGCGATGGCTTGAGTACGTTCTGCACCTCATCTTGTTTTTTCCGTTTAGTTTTACGTGTGTTTTTTGGCAGATTTTGAAAGTGTTTTGTGTTCGACCTTAAAAAACGTCTGTGCCTTTGTTCGAGTGTGTATTTCGCTTGGCGTTAAAAAATAAGAGGATCGTTCATCTTAGAGGTTTTTTTTTCAAGTATTTATTATTTTTTATCAACGAGATTGTTTACGAATTTGTTGAGTAATACAGTGGCAGTGTTCTGAAGTTATTTTTATTCATTTATAACCGACTTAACCAACGAATTGAAACACCACAAATACTGTGTGTTTGCGCCGAAGTGCTTTTTTTGTAATATAGGAAATTTGTTTCTGTATTAATTTACAGCTACTTAATACTTTAAAAAAATTGTTTCCATAATTTTTCATTGCGGCAAGATTTTATCGCTTAATATGGATATGGATGACCAAGTGTAATATATTTTCACGGAAACAAGGTGGATTAACTTCTAGAGGCATATCCCTCAAGTTCACGTAGGTAAAATATTTTTAGCTTATTTAATTATGGCAATCCCGAAATTTTAGTATTTGGCTACTAATATGGGTAATATAATTTTGTTTTGATAACATAAACCGATCTCGTTTCGAACTATTTTAAAACGAGGTCAATTAAACAAACATTAAATACTGCAACAACAACAACAACAAACAAATCACAACAATTATGTTGGTTCTAAATGTTGAGGTTATTGGCTTATGTTTTCAGAATGTTGGCATCCATTGCTATTAATATGTATTAAAATGTTATTGCAAGCTTGCCCAGCCAAACGAGTAAGTTTTTTATAGGCTATTCGAGGGAATTAGTCGTTCCTATTTCTGTTTCGCACGTGGCACATGGTTGCTCAAGGAAAGATTAGGCTAGACATTAAATTACAATCATAAAATATACATTTATATTACTTACAATAAGGTTAAGTTTCCATGATAATAAACCTAACATTGTGGGATAGTTTTATCTGCATGGTGTAAATATTAGTGTTTGTCAAGCTGTTACGTTGCCTTCTGTAACACATGTGTTTGTTTTTTTCAAGGCCTTTGGTAGGACTGACTGAACTAGAACTTAAATTCTCACGCTTTCGATGTTGTTATTTTTTTGCTGTTGCAAAAATTAGAATTATATATAGACTAATAATAGAAGACGGGATGGTTATAGTTACGAATTAAGTTCAAATTGAGAGTTATGCACGAAGTAAAATAAATGCACTAATTATTTGTATACAGTTTTTTTTAAAGTTCTACCATCACTCAACAACTCTTCATTCACTTTTGAATATGTTAGTTTACAATTTAATGAATACTCTTCTTTAGTTTTACATTGCTTTCCTTCACATTTTTAGCAACAGGCCGACAATGTTATGTCATGGAAATAACACAACGTACACCTAAACGGAGATAATATAATAGTATAATAATGGTATATCATTCTTGAGTAGACACACTAAGCTCTAAGATATAATTGCTATTTTTAGAACGTTTACTATTTGCCTGTTATACATAAATCTGTGTGTAATTGAGATCAAAGCTACTTCAATGTTAAACAAAAATGTTCTGTTTATTTAAATAGCAGCGTGGCTTTTAATCAATTTAGAATTATTTAGTATTATATTGTAATATATAGTTTAGTGAAAAAGCGTGTTGAACATTGCATACCGCAGGTCCATAATTTAGAATAGCCATAACCAAAAGTCCCCGAACTTTGATAAGAGTTTGATATGAATTAGTATTACCAGGAATGTAATTATCTTACAAATAATTTTGTAAGTGAAATTTGAACTACATATGTGCTAGGTCAGCCATTGATTAAAATATTTACATATAATTAGATGATATAGCCTAACTTAGCTATAGGTTTATCACAGTATCTATTTAGGTCTATTAAATTTCTAATTTAACCTAAGACAGCTTAGGAACCTCACCTCTTCATCCTTTTGCTCCTCCGAAAAAAAAAAAAAGAAGAAGAGAATAATGTGCTAGCTTATATCCTTGATCGGGGTGGTCCAAAGTTTTTCATCCCAAAGGGCTAAATCTTATTATAGGTTTGCACCGTGGGCCCAAGATATAGTTAGCTATCTCATCAACTTTATTTAGGCCTACAAACAACACTTAACAAACAATTATTTTCAATACTTATTTATTATTTAAATAGTTGAACTTTTGGTTGTAGCTAATCTTTCAAATTTTATTGGCAAAGAAAAGTTTATAACTCTCCCAAAAATATATTATAAAATATGCACGCACACACACTTTGACAAAACAACTTAGCACCATAGATCAGGGCCGTATCTGGGGGTGGGGGTGAAGGGAGCGATTACCCCGAACTTCACATTCCAGGGGGCCACATTTACCCCCAAAAATTATTAAATTAAATTACAGTTACTATTCTAAATTTTGCATAAAATAGTGTACAGATAATTAACAGCAATAAGTATTCTCCGAGTGATAGGATTCCATTTCAGATTCCTGAAAACCCTAACTTTATGTAATTTAAGATTTACATTATTCGAGTAATGTGCAGCAGTTCAGTAGAATACGCCACCATTGTGCTACCGCTGTCGGTCTACAGAAAACTAACAGTGCAGTGGTACAAAGAGGAATTTACTTTTGTTAACTTAATTGGATCGATTGTGTGCATTTAATAGAGTACAATAATTTAATGAGTTGATCAATGTTCCATAAAACATGATAAATTATTAAGTTACATAAGTACCGAATATATTATAATGGTTTAGTGCTAAAATTGAAAAACTGCCGTGCAAAAGGGAAGGTGGAGGAGGGGGCTCAAAAATTGTTTTGCCCCGGTCCTCACACATTTTATTAAAACGGTTCTGCTATGATAAGGCATATTTTCACTAATCAAATGAATGCAAGATAAATTTCATTAATGAACTTTTTAAATAAATATTTATATTTGAATCATTAGCTCTTTCACATCTTCCATCGAGGGTTTCCTTTTAATTTTCCTCCAGGTTACTCTGAGGGCAACATTTTCAGTGAGGGCCGGCATTTGTACCACAAAAACCTAGATAATACCAAATCTAAATAGTAAATTATTTTTAGTACACACTAGAATTGAAGCACAATTTTATTCCCCATGACACCTGCTCTTACTGCCATTAAACCACAGGATGCCTATGTAATAATTAACGGAGATAATATAGGGCAGTGGTTCCTTTTATTACTCGCGGACCTCTAAATATAAAAAAAAATATTTTCGCGCCCCCCTTAGTTTTTACCAACATATTAATCACTAAAATGTATTCTAAAATAATGGCTTTATTTACTGATTATAGTAACAAACAAATACAAAAACAGAAATTAACTTACCTAAATGTATTTAATGAGAACCCGGAAAATCGAGAGTCTACTGAACTTACGATCATCGAATTCTTTCTTCCAAAACGTAAAATTTGAGATAATAAGCAAATAACATTAAAAAAAAAATCCGATGTCCCCTCAAAAAACATTTCGCGGCCCCCCGGTTAAGAATCGCTAGTCTAGGAAACGCGAGCTAATGTCAGTGTCAGTTTTTTTAATAGTAAAACAATTTTTTGGCCAATATAAAAAATATTGCTCCAGTAGAAACAGAGTTTACGTTTTTTTTCAAGCGGTAATATCACAAGTTGTTGAATATCTGTCATGAGCATAGTAGAGTTAGGTGACAAACTTTTTAAATGAAGACAAAAAGTTGTCATTAAATTCCAGGACACCATTTACAGATATTCAACAACTGTTGATATCTTATTGTGTAAAAAAAATTAAACTCTTTGTTTGTATTGAAGCAATATTTGATTTAATTTGAGTGAAAAAAAAGTTTGCTATAAAAACTGCAAAATATCCGACCTTTTCTCAACCTCCCTTAGTTACTCAAAGTAACAACAGGGATTTAACGAGGGAAATATAATTATATCTTAATAATAATAATAAAACAACTGATTTAACTATAGTATGGTTTTGGTAGGAAGAACTGTAAAAAATAGTTTCTAAAGTTACCTACTAAAACAATTTTAATATATATTCATACATCAAGCCATATTATCTGCAGCTGTCAATTTTGATAGATATTATAAATACTTAAAGAATAACACAAATAAAATACTAAAATGTTTTCGATGTTGGCCGCAATCAAATATGTTTGAATTTTCTAAACTTTACTTGAAACTAAAATAGGGGTAAAGTCATTTGGAGGGGGTGTTAGGTTGGCTTGGATCAAAGAAAGTGGGCTGTGCACACCTACACTACTTTTTGTGCACCACGTCTTACTACCCGTCCGGTCTATTAGCAATTTTACCCAAAGAAGGTAGGGATGATAGAGGTAGGATTTAGGGTATATCTACTCATCATTTATAGTAAAAACTAACCTCAATACACACTGCCAGGACTCGAACCTCATTGGAAGATTAGACTTGATGACACTGGCGCCTTTGTGGGCGTATCCACCGGTGCGGAGAGTTGTAATAATAATATTCTAGACACATTTTTTTTAAATGTCAACGGTATTTTTTTATTTAATTCTTTTCATATGCCTAAGGTATATTTTGTTACCTAAATTCCATTAGGCCAATAAACAACAATCTTAAAAGCCTGTAGAGTTAGCTCGGTGCTAAAATGCTTAAAGCCCATGGCCCTGTCGAGTGCAAGTCTAAAACCTATTTTGTGGGATGGTGGACAGGAGGGCGAAAGGCGTAGCGTGGCTTCACAACTGACCAAAGTATCCTTCCGCGCCAACAAAAACAGATGACTCACGGAAACCTTAGATAGCGCTAGCTACCGAACAGGTCTTGTGGAAAAATCATACGTTTGGAAATATCAGTTTTCTCAAGAACGAGTGAAATTTTTATTATAATATTTTCAACACCCCTTCTAAGATGATGTATCAATGTTGATTAGTTTTTACACTTTCTTATTTTTTTCTATGAAGCCGGCAGTTTTCTATTGAAAAATGTCAATTTTATCAATATTTTATCACTGTTAAAATTATGTGTGTATATAAAAAGTATAACTTAATCAAAATGCTTTATTCTTGAACAAACCGTTTCTGAAAAAATTGCAAAACAATAAAAATGATTGAAGATAACCGTTTGTTCACACGGCTCTGCATTTCCACGCCAAATTAAAGGGCCAATCGCCTTAATTTAAGGTGAAACACCCATAAATATTTCCTTTGGAAAGGAAGTATACAATAAAAAATGTGGTCAGAATGGTATTTTGGGTGGGGTTTAGGGGACACAACCCCCTTATCTCTGTAGGCCAAGAATATATGTGGATATTAAATGTATCTATGGTACAGTATTTTTATTATGATAACTAAGGAAAGTGATTTTAAATAATTCAAGATTTGTAGATGTTTTTTGGCTTTATAATAGGCAAGTAAAGTAAACACCCACTCAAATGTGTTGAATAAATATAAGTTTACTGCTCGTTGGTTCATAAATTAAGGTTGGATACATTTTGATAAAATGTTTAAAAAAGCATTTTTATTTAGAATATTTAAAGTATTTTGACGAAATTGCTCTTTACAAATTAGCTAATTAGGCCATAGTGTTTTCAAATATGTATAGAATCTACAAAATTTCACAGAAATTAAAGTTTGTAGGACATTTTTATTCTCTTAATATATATTTATCATAATATTTAGAAGGTATCAGTTCAAATCTCAGTCAGGTGCTCTGAGGCCTGCTTCGGTGGGCACGCAAACTAAGGGACCGTCCTTAAATTAGGTAAGGCTTTTTATTTTCATGGTTTTCAACTCCTCCTCCCTTCACGTAAGGGATCAAAAGACGTTGCGTCCCTCCCCCTCCCTATCTTACGTAGTTTTTTACGAATTGGTAAATTATATTATTTTAATCGTTTATTAATTATTTTTAAACATTAGGAGTGGTATTAAAGTGAGATATAAAATTTTAGAATAATTTAACTGTAGTAAAATTAGGCATAACAAATTATAAGTAAGTGGAATATACAATATTTAAGTGAAATTTTATAATTAAAATATTTATTTTTTAGCAAAAAAATAAATAAATAAAAAATTTGTCTTACCATAAGAAGTGATTTAAAAAAAAACCTTACGTAAGATGGATTCTGATCTCCCCACCCCCCCCACCCCCCTAAGAAAACGTAAGAAAATACCGCCCCCAAACCGTTACATAATTTAAAAAGCGTGGATCTTATTTAGTTTAATGGTGATGTGGAGTTTGGGGCTCGAATCCCAGCGGGTGTATTTTGGGTGTTTTTCCCTAATAAGAGGCGGTGCATGGGCCGGGGGACAGAGGGTGCAATAAACCTAAATACATTATTTCTTTGTTGAACGCGAAAAATTAATTTTGTTTTTAATAAACATACCTTCCAACTACGATTTCATTAGGCCTATGTATGCAATTTATATACATGTATGTTGTGTATGTATGAGTGAGCTAACGTATGCAAAGGAGCAGGAACATGGGTACAATGTACCTATACCCAATATAGTTGGTAGAATATAGAGGAAATGTGCCTGAACTTACGTGAAGAGAAAATTTAAAAATATTTTGGATAAAAAAAAAGCTTTATTGCACCTAGCTAGGATTCAAACCTAGATATCTCTGTTACCGGTGAAGTATATTAGACGAGTTTGACATTTATTTCACGTGTTCACTGATGCGGTACAATTTTTTTTTGTGGGTAGTTTACATACATATTTTAAATTATACCCGCTCAAATTCTAAGATAAAATTACTAAATAATGATAAAATCCTCTAATAACCATGAAAATAGGGCAGCACTTAGCAGACGTAGGCTTATAGGAAAACTTAGTTTGTGGGACCACCAGCTATTCGCCTCACCCCCCACTCCTCCCAAAAATTTAAAAAAAAACAAACTTAATTTTGGTTTAGTGTTATATTAGTTTGCACCTGTTTACCAATTTTCAGTCTTATAAGGTGTCAGGAAATATCTTTAAAGCTAAATACATATATGGTAATAATTAATGTTAGAAGCCGTGTTTTTAAACATATAAGGGTTGAATTCTCCCCAACCCTTATTTTGATTTTATTTCCCAATGAACTTGATCTGTATGAAGGTACAAAGAACAAAAATAAAATAAAAAACCCCAAGCTTTAATTAAATCTGTTAATGCGTTCATCAGTTATCATGAGACATATCCGCCACTAACAGACAAATGCAAATCAGTCAATTTAAATCAGATAACTCGGTTCACTCGTTCAATAAATCTAGCCACGTGATCTATATGTTTAATTGTTTTTACACTCTGACAACATTTGCTAGACCACCCATACAGGGGGACCACTATACGAGAGCACAAGCACAAATTTCCCACCCCAATTTGTTTTTCCCTCCTGTCACCTAAGCAGGCGCGGGGGCCCCTATATTGCGGAACCCTGTGCGGTCACACGGTTTG
The DNA here is from genome assembly GCA_902155825.1 of Timema genevievae. Classification (NCBI taxonomy): domain Eukaryota; kingdom Metazoa; phylum Arthropoda; class Insecta; order Phasmatodea; family Timematidae; genus Timema; species Timema genevievae. The sequence goes on from CABFWO010000766.1 coordinate 232,040, forward strand.
CACACCTATAAGGGCATCCCTGCATGAAAATATTCTTTAAATATCTTCTAGAAACTCTCATATTAAAAAAAATAATTGCCAAACTCCTACATTCTCATAAAAAATTATCACATGTAGCTTCGAAACTACGTTTCTAGTTCTCGGGACTGCGTATGAGTTCAAACACGAAGGTCTTTGTAGTGTTTAGAGATGTAAGATAAGATTCGATAACTCACAAAGGAACTAGAGGAAAGTTTCACTTCAACTAAAATAATAGTGATGAATGTTTTGAACTTGTAAATAAAAAAATTGTACGAGTACGACTCAATCGTACTCAACGTTCTTATATATTATATTATAGTTTATGAAAAAATGTTCAAAAATAAGTTTTTCATGAGATTTCCTCAGAAAAACAGCCATTATTTTGTTAATCTTTAGATATAGATTTTGAGAAAAAAAAACCATAGCAATTATGAATACGCCAGTCGTGTTGAGTCAGACCACCGAGGACGGGGAGATCGAGGTTCGAATCTCGGTCGGGTGAACTGGGGGTGGTTTTTCCTAAATGGTTTTCCACTCTCCCTCCGCGCAAATGCGGGTTCACTTCCTCTAAATTCAACCTTCCAAATTCCTAATCCATTAGCGTAATTAGTACTTAAGCGTATAACCCGAACGGGTAGTAAGACGCGGTGCTAAAAAAAATTAATAAACTATCTTCGAGGGTTTTTTTAATGAAAACAAACACACATTTTTATTTATCATTTAAAATACTCCCCAGGTGTCCATTTTAAACAAAAATGTCACAGTAATTTTCGAAAAATTTTAAAGTTAAAAAAACATCGAAGGTCTCCACGAAAAACAAGCATACTAAGTTATTTGTCGAATGTCAAAAACTCTCCGGATATTGTCTTACGGTGGGGTTGTAGGAAACGTGAAATAAAGCGAGTGTTTTTGCAGTTTTTATATTGCCTAAAAACTTTTTTGACCAAAATAAATAAAATATTGCTCCATTAGAAATATAAACTTTATTTTCCTTCACGTCGTGATATCAACATTTCTTGAATATCTGTCATGGGTGTCCTATAATTTAATGACAAATATTTTTATCTTCATTTATAAAGTTTCTCATCTAGTTCCGCTATGCTCATGACAGATATTTAACAGTTGATATCACTGTGTGAAGAATTTTTTTTTAACTGGAGCAATATTTGATTTATTTTGGCCAAAAAATGTTTTTACATAAAAACATCAAAAACACTTATCGTGTCCATTACATGTGTCTCTTGTCCCTCACCTTAAACAAAATCGCTAGACCTATTTTTAAATTATTTATAATTTACAAAAACCAATCATCAGTAAACTATCCTAAATTTGAGAGTCAGAATCAACATTAAAAAAACACCTAATATCTCACCATGTACAGTAGTAGTATCGAAATATCAAGTTTGAACAAAAACCAATCAAATTGTTTCGGTTGTAGCCACAGGTTCAGACACAACTGCAAGACCCAATTCTACAGGGTGGCCCACGGAAAAGTAGCCTGCCTCCTATATCCAGCAGGCGCCTAACTCTGAATTGGAGGGGGTCAATCCCCTTCCACCCATATTGTGACATGAAGAATGAGCAAGTGAACTGCTTGTCTAAGTCACAAGACGGGGTGAAAGGGGATTGACCTCCTCCAATTCAGAGCTAAGCGCCTGCTGGATATAGGAGGTGGGCTACTTTTCCATGGGCCACTCTGTATATGTTGAGGGGCATATAGAATGTCAAGATTCGTCATAATCTCAAATGAATATGTTAGCGATTACAATATTTTCTTTATAATTATGAGAAAGTAAAAATGCTAGGGGTTTAAGAATAGGCGTTTTTCACTTCGAATATATTTTGGAATGAAACATCAAGTTGTTTTAGTAGGCACAAGAAATATTTTTATTTGAATTTCTGTAATAGATCCATACATAAACCATAATTATTAAATAACTACAAACTTTTTTTAACTTCTATGTGAAAAAATGTATAGTCATACAAATTCGAATGTTTAAATAAATTTAATATAATTGTACACTTTTTTTTAGTTAGACAAAAGGAAATATTGAGGGTCTCTTATTTGCAAAGAAATTATATTTTAAAATTTAATACAATTAATTAAACTAAGATGTTCGAGAAAAATATTGAAAATTCCAATTAGCCTACTTAAATTTTTCGAGTTCTGTATAAACCTTTGAATAGAGTTCGAGCATCTACTAAAACTCTACTCAAAATCTAATTTTAGAGTTCTCGGACACCTCTAAAAAATATTCTCGGCCAACATTCAACTATCCGGTAAAGTTAATATCGATTGTCTCTCTGAGAGGGGGTAATCTTAACTTAATTATCAAGGTGGGGATGAAGAATTGCGCTAGTCAACAAACTCGCTAACTCTTCCACACTTCCCTGACTTGGCGATATTATCCCTGCCACAGGGTGCTAAAAAAAAAAAGGAGAGAGTTGACTTGTCGATATATCGATCGTACGAGTGGGCGGGAGCTATAGGATCGGGCTAGCTTTGCTGTG
>CABFWO010000766.1:234576-250841 GCA_902155825.1 Timema genevievae
CCCCCCCCCTTTTAATACAATTTCTAATCCTTTTACCCGCATCGATGGGCACGCACATTAAACGTCATGATTTAGTCCTGTTTGCTGGGTACGTGGAGTTTGAGACTCGAATCCTGGAAGGCTGTAGCTAGGGCTGTTTTCTAAATGGCTTCTCACTCTTCCTCCACGCAAATGCTGGTACATTCAAATAATACCTTTCCTATCCTTATCTCAGTAGCGTAATTAAATACGTTTAACTCATGACGAGGAGGCTCAGTAATATGCGACAGGAAAAATAAATGATAGTAACTTATTTCTACGTATTTACGTATTTAAAAATAACTTTAATACTAAATAAACCCCGCTTTGGAGGTCGAATGGGCTAGTGCGTCAATCACGTAATAGAATGCACTGCCGATGACTGGGAGGTCGGGGTTTGAATCTTGGTCGGGTGCACTGAGGGTCTTCCACTCTCCCTCCACGAAAATGTAGGTACACTCCCTTTAAATTCAGCCTTTATCATACTTAACCCATTAGCGTAATTAGTGTACATGCGTGTAAGCCGAACGGTTAGTAAAACAGCGCTAAAACAAAAACTGTGGGAAACACCTTAAAACATTTCGTAACTTGTCCAGTTTAAATGTGACCCAGTTGTAATAATAATTGATCTAGACTGTAAACCTAATGTTTGTGATATTTTATTTTGAAACTTGCCTGTCTTTACTTAACTATTACATGGAAAGATAGATACAAAAAATAATTTGCATGCCTTGTTACCTTTTTAATTAATTTAATACATTTAAAATGGTAAAAATTACTATGTTGTATTTTGGTATCATCTTCCTTTGGTTCATTGTGTAATAACATAACTATTTTCAACATTTTTCGAAATTATATTTGGGTTGTATTGGTCTACGTTCAATTATTTACTTTTTATAAAATTAAACATTTTTTTCATCAGGAAATGAAACTATTTTGTAATTTTTAATGTTAGCCAAGATGAGATTTATCTTTCTAAATTCCATATAGTTAATAAGTTTATAATCCCGAGTTTGGTTTTAGTGTTTTTTCATTTTTGCTAAGGACCCTCTCTTTTAATTATACTTGCTCAAGGACATTGCCTACCTATGACGTCACGGCCAGTCAAGAAAGGATTCCCCATGTTAATTAATTCACGTTTTACTCGACGAGTTTTAAATATGTAACTTTAAAACAAAAACCTAAATTCTTAAATAATTCTAAAAATAGTCTTACAATGTCACACAATTATTATTTTCATCTTTAAGTAGTTTTTTATAAACGTATTTTTTATAAATCCTCTGCAACTTAGGCTATTAGTCAAGGTCTCGAAAATGTCCTGTAAGAGTCTTCCTGCCAGGATTTAGATTAAAAAAGTCCGTGGTAGCATACGTCTATCTAGAATAGGAAACAAGAAAAAGGTAATTTTAAAACGTAAGTCATGTTTTCAAGGCGACTTTGTAAACTCGTTAGAGGAAAAGGGAAAGTGTTATCAGCACATAGGCATTATTAGCCCTCTTAGGGTGAACTTCTCATTTTCTTCTATCTCTTTCTATTTTGTACATTGTTGTCTAAGTGTGATAGTGCTTAGACTGCTTAGGTGCGTCAAGTTAAGATGCAACCCGCTTCACAAAATAGCTTCGAAATATCCAAATAGGCAACGTCGTTAAACTCATATCAAAATGCTTTTATTACTTACAACGTCCTTTTAAAACAGTTTTACATCGAGCACCCCCTCGTATCGTTACAAACAGTGCCCATGATTTTGACATTTATTCAAAATTAGAATTAATAAAAATATAAATGACGCGTGTTTCTGTTTTAGCACCTCATGACTTCTATTAATCACTGAAGTTATGACTATTAATTATGTTCTTCGTATAATCTGGACAGTTAGAAAGACTCGATGCTAAAAAAAAAGTTGGTTTTTATAGTTTTGTTGAATGGGTACTTTTCACAAAGGCTTTAAATTATTATTGTCTAATGTACTTGACAAAGTTTTACTATAGAAAGTACTTCGCTTGACACCATAAACATTCTTACCTTATTGTTAACTTATCAATAAAAATCAGATAAGCTAATATGGGAATATTCCTTAACTAAATAATATAAATGTACTTGAAGTATCTTGGTTAGGTTTTTTATTTTAAAACATTTGATTGTAGTTAACCACATGATATTTTTTTTTAATTTTATCATTCAATTTTATAAAAAAAATTTAAGTGTTTATATTAAGAGCTAAATGTCATATTAGAGCCCAGGCAACGACTCGAACCCTGGACGCTTAGCTGTAAGCGTCATTTGGTCTACCAACAGAGACACGCATTTACATGGGCGTTTATTAGATTGTATTTGATTTAGACTGGCATACAATGCCAAATATCCGGAGATAAAATCCCTACTTATCTGTTGTCAATGACATAATATAAATTTCCAGACATCCACTCCGGTAGCCGTGTGGTCTAACGCGCTACACTCGCAGTAGACTAGAGTCAGCGTTTCCCAAAAGGTGTTCCACGGAACCCTGGGGTTCCGTGGAAGGGTCAAAGGGGTTCCGAGTTCAGATCTTCGCGTTCAATTGTCAGACATTAAGCCTAATTTTAGTGCTATTATAAGTAAATATGTGAAAAAATTTCATTCTTCATCTTAAATAGTTACTTTTTTTTGTACGATAAATGTTTTATAATACTTATAATAATTATTTTTTATTTACAATTATTCTTTCTTTTCATGTCAAACATGAAAATATTCAAACTACACTACAAGGTACAATCACTTTTGTTATTATCAAAATGGGGTTCCGCCAAAAAAAGTATGATCAATTAGGGTTTCGTGGCCAAAAAAAATTAGGAACCTCTGGACTAGACTGCCGATGACGGGGAGATTGAGGTTCGAATCTAGGTCGGGTGTACTGAGGTTTTTCCAAAATGGTTTTCCACTCTCCCTCCGCGCAAATGGGAGTACAACACTTCCTCCTTTAAATATAATCTTCCTCATCTCTAAAGCCATTAGTTTAATTAGTACATAAGCGTATAACCCGAACGGATTGTAAGATGTGGTGCTAAAAAAAAGCCAGGCAATAGTAATAAAATAAATAACCAAACTTTTTTTTATTATTCTCAAAGAATCTTCTCCCTGAAAGATATCAACTTTGCTCAGTTCCACTATGGTGTAGCATGTAAATGTAATCACTCACGATAATCCTGCCACGTTTCAGATAGGCCTAACATTTACAATGATTTTTATAATAATCACATTTTATTAGAAAGCTTTCAATATTAGACGTAACAGCATTCATACATACACACACACACACACACACACACACACACACACACACATACACACATACACACAGACGCGCGCGCGCGCGCGTTAAAACATAATTTTATTGTTTTATCAATGGATCTAAAGGGGGTAAATTGGTCATTTGGTCCACCCCTTAAATACATCTCAAATAATGTTAGTTAGAGCTTAATAAGAAGTACAAATTATAATATGTCGGATGAGTTTTAAAATTAGGCTTACGACTTAATATTAAAAAGATTTAGCTTATACATATCAGAGTGAAACCTAAAATTCCCAATGAGCTAAAAAGTGCATACATAATAGCTTTGATACGTCCCTTCCATCCCCCCTCCCTGGTAAATCTACGGGTTCGCCACTGACTTATGCCACCACCTCTCGAAGTCAGTTAGTTCTAAGCATTGTGCAGTGAACCACATATTAACAATGGCCATGATACAAAGATATGGTGCATTAAACATGAACAGTCTTGAATAGTTTTTTTTTAATTCTCAGGTGTGCCTTAACAGCTGCGACGTTGAGTCGACCGACGTCACGTTTTTGGTCCAGACCTCCAGGCGTTGTCACGCGTACGACCCGACGCGTTGCTGCCGTCCGCAAGGCGTAACCGATGGAAACGAAAGCCCCTGTTAAACCGCAAGACCATGGCGCGCAAAAAGAAGAAGAGAAAGACGAGGAGGAGGAGGAGGATGAGCTCGAGAATGAGCTCACGTCGACGGTCAACTACAACACTATAAGCTCGCTGATGGCCCTCAAGGAGCTGCTTCACGGGGACAGCTCGGACGATGACATGGCGTGGTTCGAGCACTACTTCCTCCATCACGTGGACAGGCTCCCGAAACAGGAGCTGCGTTCGCCGTTCCTGCAGACCATCATCGAGGGCAGGAGGCTGTCCGAATGCCGAGAGGAGGAGGAAGACATCAGGGTAGATGAAGATTACGAGGATGACGCTGGGACGAAGGATAGTGAAGATCCTTCTGAAGAGGCTCTTGACGACGACGCTGAAGCGTCGAGAGAACCGAAGGACGAGGGCAAACCCGTCCTTGTGACGAGTGCCAGAGGGAAGAAGTTCATGGTGAGCGCCGTGACTAACAACTCCGCTTCCCCTACCCGCGTAGGTTCCTCCCCGGGGTCCCCGCTCAAGAGACGCCACACGATGAGCGGGAGAACCCAGTCGCCTTCACCTTCATCCGCCGAGTCCGGATTCCCTCCGATCGCGCCGTACCACCGATCTTCGCCGCTGCCGTCCCCGCACCTCGACAAGAGGTTCTTTGACAGTTCACTCATCGAGATGAAGTCTCAGGCGTCCTCCAGCTCCACCATTGACAACGACTCCTCTGAAGATATCTGGGTAATGAGGAACGAAGTGGCAGGAGACACCGCCAGAAGGAAAAAGGTCAGTATGTTACCATCACATTAATACGATAGAAACCATTATTGTTTATAGTAGACATTAGACCTATCTTATGATTGAAACCCTACCCTGGAGGACAGCGCTGAGCTTCTCTAGGACTTCTGGTTCCAACTATGTCCATACATATTAAATGGAGAGGGCCGTAACTGATCCCTACAAGGAGCTCGGCATTCAATCATTCAATTATATGCTACAATAGCACCTGAGGAAATAAAGCTAGCATTACATAACGCAAGATAACATTCGCCAATATTTAATTGTTAAGTTACCTTGAAAATTATATTAATAAAGCTTATGTATGTTATTAACTATCTCTAAGTCTATATTTATAAATCCTTGTAGCGGCAGCACACAATTTTTTTATTACGTGTGAAGGTCACTCACTAAACCCTCTCCCTAAACAAGCCGGCACATTTATTTTCTTTGTCTTGTTTTTCTTTGTTATAATTTTCTTTCGTTAATCTTTAGTGTAATTTTATAAAAATAAATGTCTGTGGAGCTGAATTTCTACAATAGCTAATAATATCCGATATTTGGTGGTAGGCATTTTAACTACTTACGAAATTAGAATTTTTCAGATATATTTCTTTCTTAGGACTGATATTTAATTACTGGATTCAAGTTATGATTTAGCTTAGATTTACCAGAACCTCAAATTAAAATTTAAGTTTTACGTTGTTGACTGTTTTATATATTATATTACATAATATAATACGTATTATAATTGTTATATAATATATTTGTTTGCTTACTAGCTGTTCATGTTATACGCATATGTACTAATTACATTAATGAGTTAAGGATGAGGAAGGTTAAATTTAGAGAAAGTGCACCCGCGTAGGCATGGGGGGAGAGTGGAAAACCACCCTTAATACACCCGACCGGGATTCGAGCCCCGATTTCCCTGTCATCAGCAGACATTCTTTTGCTTTCAGTATTAATTCTTGCATGGTGTATAGCCAACTTTAATTTAAATTAAAATATGTCTGAGTTTGATATTAATATATCTCATCACTTTTGAAAATGACATGTTTAGATGGGCATAAAAACGAATTGAGGTCGACTTGCAAGGAAGCTAAGGCTTATTTGTACAGTAGCCTCATGGCTTCTTTGGTGCTGACTGACAGTTCACAGCTGACTTCTGACAGTCAACATTTAGTTATATACCTAAATTTTGACTGTCCAAAGTGACTGCTGCTAAACACATATTTTTTGCAGATCATATGGTTCGGCGTAGGGATACATAATTTGGTCTGGTAGCTTTTCAAAGCCGTCTGCTGTCATCTGTGAGCTGTCAGTCAGCACCAAAGAAGCCATGAGGCTACTGTAGAGATGGGAAGCATAAACCCTCAAATACTATGGTATTAGTGAGATTCGAGACTGGAAAACATCTAAAAAAAAGTTAGGATACAAATTATGAAGACTTTGGCTTGATATAACAAATGTAATCAATTGGTAAAAGGAATTATTTAGACATTTATATTTTAGATAGTATCAAAATCACGTAAAAATGACAAAATTGTTATGAATATAATTAATTTACTACAAAAAGTTTTCTCTTTTTTGTTTATGAAGTAACAGACATGACAAACAAAATATTATTTGTCAGCCTTAAACAACTTTGTTTGGATACGATTTTAAATATTTTCACTTTAGTTAAAATTGTACATTTTTTAAAAAGATTTAGGATTCTAATTTGGTTTCTAGATTCGAAAGAAAATTTAAAATTCGTGTTCAAGAAATATATGATTGGACCCATCTCAACCTATTTGTTGAAAATTCAAGTTATTTTACTTTAATGCTTGAAGAACTTGGACGTGGTCACAATTTTTTTTTCTTAGAGAGCTAAATTGGTTTGAAATTTGTCCAAATGTATCATCTATGACTGTACGTTGATAAACATTTTGTTGTCTACATCCGATAAACGTTATGTACTTTACACTTAATATCATCTCTGAGGGAACTCTTTGGTCACTACAGGCATACCCCGACTTACGACACTTCGACTTAGGACACTTCGCACTTACGACACTTTTCAACTGCCACCAGGCCCCGAACTTGAGGCGCTTGTTCCGCATGTATGACACCTAGCGAGATGACGCTACCGATCTAATCTGTCCAGTGATTTGTGTGCTTAAAGTTTGTTTTTACATAAGGCCTATAGTGTTTAGTATAGTTACAAATGTGCTTTTTACAACAGTTAGGTTTGTATATTATGACGATTGCAGATTACAGTATATGCATCGAGAAGTGAAAAAAAATTCATTGGTTCGAGTAGCGATATTTTTTTAGTTATGACATTGGTCTGGAATATAACCTCTCTTAAGTGTGGAGTATGCCTGGACTTGGGAAACAGCGTATGGGTTAACCCTCGCTTAAATATAGACAGATTTTGCAACGCTGGTTCTTCGATGTTGCCAGTAGTTCCTTCTTACCTCAGCACACCACCTTTCCAACATAAATGAAAGTGAGAAGATTTGGCAACACTTCATCGCGATAGGGAGAGAGAGAGAGCGAAGATAATTTTTTTCCCCATGAAGTCTGAAATTTCCCCAAAGGTGATATACAGTATAGTATAAATTGTTTCAAACTCTGAAATATTGATGGACTGGCCAGTTGCAAAAAGAATTTCTCTATACTTTTTTCTAGATAGCATCGAGGTTGCATTTCACAAAGTCACGGCGTGAAAAATATGCCTTAGGGCTCATTACGATGTAGTAATGGAAATGTAGCATTGTAGTTTTTTTGCTAACCTGCTCTAGTATTTAAATGGGACTGTGTATATAAAATTTATAAAGCAGATCTAGTACAGTGAAATCTCTCTTAACGGACACCTCTGAAGAGCGGATTATTCTTTATAACGGACAGTTTAAAATTCCCTGGCAAAATAGCATGGTCTCTTATGGTGAAACAACCTCCCAATAACGGGCTTTCTCATTAACGGACAAGGACACTGTTAGAAACGCACATAGATTATACTTTGTTCAAACATTATGTTTAAAAAAATATTTTTCCAAACAGTGGACACCTCTTAGTAACGGATTTTTTTTAATCGCAGAAGGTGTCCGCTGTTATGATATTTCACTGCATTTACAAAGGTATGTCCAAATTTGCCATTGATGGAGGGCCGCATATGTTTTTGGCGGAGGGGGGGGGGTTACCAAGGGATGAAATTTTATAGGATCTGATGCCTAGATTTAGTAAAAATATGAATGAATAGTTATTTATTTTTAACACATAATTACATAGGCTACATACACTATACGCGTAACATTATAAAGAAATTAATCTGACATAAAACTTAAAATAGTTGAGTAAACTTCAGTTTCCAGAGTCTAAATTATTGTCTCTTTCTGAAATTTGGAGCATTTCAATTTGAGCTGGNCACAAGAAAACTGGAAATATTCAGCAAATCTGTCTTGACAGAAACAAAATCTTATTAAATAAAGATTTCAGGTCTGTACACAAATATTTTGAAATAAAAAACGAATCACAAGTTGTCACAAACGCCCATACGGAAGATTTTAATTTCTAATGCCATTACATATCCCCCTCGGGTCATTCAGAAAATGTGGCTCATTTTTACTAAGTGGTCACATTGACCGTCTTTTTGCCAGATATAAAAAAAACTAATATCACATTAAACAAACAAAACAAATATAATCATCTCGTACATTTTTAAATAATGTAAAATATCACATACATGTGTGAAAAACATACAAATTTTATCCATCTTCCATCTTTAGAGCAATTTGTTTTTCCACCACGTCTTAGTACCCGTTCGGAATATACGAGAAAGGTAGAATTTTAGAGGAAATGCACCCGCGTTTTAGTGGCGGAAGCGTGTGAAACCACCTTCATCATACCGGGATTCGAACCCCGATCTCTCCGTCACCGGCAATTCATTCCAACACAAGGAGCGACGCGATACACTATGCGACCACCGATGCGAGTTCGGTAAAGTTTCTATTTCCTGCGACTATACAGTGTTTTATAACGCAAGCTGCAGTCTTTTTTTTTTCCGGGAAGAAGTGATTATACAGTTTTTGCCTGTAGCATGTTTCAAAGTACCATGATTGCAATCTGTTATTTTGATCATAGGATGGTGATATTATTATAAACTAGCGGACTAATTACTATGTAGCTCTAGAGCTAGGTCATGCTGCAACACGCCATCAGAATAGTAATAATAATATATTTAAAAATATGTCCTTGACAGGAATTCACACTTTTTACAATAAATGGTACGTTGCACCGCACGGACTTTCTCGCTCCTTTACCTAAAAATAGACACACATAATAAAAAAAATGATAAAATAGGTATGTGAAACGAAATAATATACATTGTTGCAGACACATTATGGGGGTAAAGATCATCACATTCCCACAAAGAACATAGTTGAAATAATATACACGGTTACAGAAACATTTATAAAATAGGAACAAATCTGAGCGTGACAATAAATTCCAAATTTCAAATACCTCTAAATTTTTTTTTTCTCTTGTAGTTCGGAAACTATTGAGTTTATAAAAATATATTTAAAATAAATGTTTATTTTCTTTTTAATAGTCCTACATTTTTGAAACGATAAGTTAATTCGTATCTCAAAGAGTTACGGAGCTATGATCAAAACTGTAAATTTACCCAAAAGTAAAGTACCCTCTAAGTCAAGGGGTCTTCAATCCTTTTATGTCCGAGGGCCAAAGTTACTATCTCTTGTTGGTTTGCGGGCCGTAATACTTAACTGCTATATTAAAATATTTGTATCAGATATTTCTAATACACTTATAGCTTATATTTTATAAGGGATTAGGATTTCTTGAAAAGTATATTTTCTTGTTGTTTTCCCTTCTTTTTTTTATATATTATTCATATCATGAGGTAGCGCAATTTGTCGTGTCTACTAGAGTTGTAATTAGGCGTTTCAGAGTTCATTTGTATTAAATCGTAATAAGTTTCTTCACGTAAAAAGCAAAAATTGTTTATAAAATAACTTATAACACACATTTATTTTATTAGTTGACTACCTAAAATATGTATTTGTATTTGTCATCTTTTATCTCGAAATAATTTTATATTTTCCATGAGTGGGCCGTAAAAAATGTAATCACCGGCTGCGGGTTGAAGACCTCTGGACTCTTGGAATTTTGTTTGAGTAGTGTGAGAGTTTGAAAGTTTAAGAGTTTGAGAGTTCTGGGCCACTTTCCTCCCATAAAGTTAACCTTGATCCTTCACACTGGAGTTGGCTCACTTTCTTCCACCCGTTTCTATCCATCACCACCAAATACCACCAGCAATTATATATATATATATATATAATTTAATTTATTAATTTTAGTTAACTTATATATCAACAATAATTAATTTAATATGAAGGTACCGCTTCGGTGGCCACCTGGTCAAAAGCGCTACTCACGTGTTAGACTAGACTGCCCCAGACGGAAAGATCGGGTTTCGATCCCAGTTGGGTGCACTGAGGATTTTTTCACTAAATTGTTTTCCACTATACTTCCACGCAAATGCGGGTGCACTTCCTCTCAATTAAACTTTCATAATCCTTAAGCCATTAGTGTAATTTAGTACATAGGCGTATAAAAAATGCAGGTTAAGTGTTTGGGTCAAAAGGAAGGAGTAGGCCATTTAAGACGTGGTTAAATGTTGTGGATGAATGTGTGAAAAAGAGAAACATTAAGAGTTTTAAGAATAAAAGAGCATGTATGACTCGGTATATGGATGTTGTTGAAAGTAAGGGAGTATGCAAGGGTGTGGAAGTGTGAAGAAAGTTAGGGAGGATGAATTAAGTAGAGAGTTGTTGTCTTTTGAGATATATGCACGGTTTCTTGCCTACCCTGTAAGCGAACGGCGTGATTAGGTATGTATGTTAATTATATTAACAATTTAATTATAATAGGCCAAGTCAACCCCCTTTCTTCTATAAGAATAGCAAGCATTTATCCTTTACACTGAGGGTAAGATATGGATCAGTAACAATTTTTTTTGGTGAGATTAAGGGCTTCAAACAATATTTCATCGGTTAAATAGTCATATTATTATCAATGACGTGTCGTGGAGTGTTTCCAGGTTAATCACAAAGTAGGGTAAAAAGGATGGTTCTAGCACAGTTTTTTTAATGCTATGATAGGCTAACTCAGGCATTGAATATGATATAATATTCAATGAGTCAGGCTAGATATAGGCTAATTTTGGCTGTAAGAACAGTTTAGAAAATAACGTGACTGGTTAATAAATTAAAATTGTTTTAATAACTTTAGTAAATACCAAATACTGTTCTTCCTGCCAAAATCAGCCTATACCTAACCTTACCTATTGATTATGATATAGTCGATGCCTAACCTAACCTATCCTAGCATCCAATACGGACCTATTTGAGTTTTCAGAGTATGTATTCGACAGTTATGTTGACAATGATGGGAATTTTCCACATGAAATATGGGCCAGTAATGTCCTTGTACACTCACGGAGTGTTAAACAAATATATAACTATTTATAAACATAGCACGTTCTAATTTGTATTGCTACAATACCTCTATTTTCCTCTAAAAATGTAATGTGGCAAGTCAATGATTGCCGATTTTTTAAAAAGTTTTCTAAGAACAAAAGACTTGTTTGGCCAAAATAAATAAAATATTGTTTAGCTAAATACGTTTAGTTTATTTTGTATATATTATATTATTTACAACATTTCTTGAATATTTGTAACGGACACGTTGACATTAGACCAGAAACTTTTTAAAAGAGGGAAACAAATTCTGATAAAATTCCTCAATGACCATGACAGATATTCAAGAAATGTTGAGATTACCACGTGTAGTAAATTAAACCAAAGATATTTACTGAAACAAATATTTATTTTGGCCAAAATTGATTAATTATAAAAAAGACTGCCAACTCTACCTGAACCTTAAATCCATGCTCCCTTCTCTCTCACCTTGAACTTTTTCATTCGACGTCTTTTAAAAAAAGGGGAAGGGATCCCTCGGATGAATAAAAGACAATTTTGGAGATTGCATTCAGCTGATCTCAACCCAACCCTAGCTCAACTAAAACTTAGTTTTTCTCCTTTTCCAAGTTTCCTAAGTGGATGGGTGAAGAAGAAGAAAGTGGGGAGCAGGGAAAGAGGAGGAAGATAGAGAAGAAGTACGTTGCATCTTCCCACCGGCCTGTGAACTTTTCCTCACCTGACGAGATGACTTTTTTTTTCCGTGAACTTGTTTGTTTGAAGAAGGAGCCAAAAGACGCCGTGACATCACCGACAGCGTCGTCGGTGGGTCTACCTCGGCGATGATGGGGGTAGGGGGGTGGTTAAAAATATATTGTCGTCCTTGTTGTGGGGCTCTTAGACGTAGCCCGGGTTTCTTGTCAGCTGCTGGCCCGACACGTTTCTGTAAGCGTTCTTTTGTTCCTATTCGGGGCATCAACGTGTGAATACTTTTTTTCCATTTTGTCTTAGTACCCGTTTGGGCTGTACACATACATTAATCACGCCAGGGGAATAGGAATGGGGAAGGTAACATATAAAGGAGATGTATCCGCCTTTGCGTGAAGTGAGTGGGAAATCATTTAGGTGCTACCAAATGCAGTACACCCGACAGGGATTAGAGCCCTAACCTCTCCGTCATAGACGAGCCAGTCACCTACATGATTGACGCCCTAGACTGTACGATCACCGATGTGGATCTCCACGTATGACTCCCTCTTTTGGGCTATACGCATTTTTATGTAGGAATAAGGAAGGATTTTGAGATTAGGTAACCACATATGCGCCAAGGGAGGGTGGTTGACTATTTTGGGAAACACAGCCCAACCTCCCCGCTACCCGCAAACCAGGCCATACTACCCGATGTGAGTATTCCTTTCCTTAAGGCGGCCGCCTCTTTCAGCGAGAAAGTATCAATCTTTGTCGGACCACACGGAATAAAATACAATAGTCTGGGTATTTTCCTGGGAAATACCCTTCTATTCTAGCTTAGCTTATACGCCCTTTCGCCCTTCACCTACAACCACCCTTTGTCACGTTAATAAGAAAAAGGGGAAAGAAAACTTCGAAACTCTTTACCTTTATTTTGGCGTGAACCATATTTTTAAATAACGCATCGTAGAATTAAATATTGTTTTAGAGCTAAACGTCTGCGCGGCAATTTCTCGCTCATTAAGGCGACCCCCTTAAGGCTATTTTGTAGTATAAAGCTATGCCTGAATAACTACGATAAGGGAGAGGAGAAAACCGTTTTGGAAAACCACACCCGACCGGGATCGAAACCCGATGCCCCCGTCATCGGTATTATTGTATATTGCGAGAGTTACGCCTTAGACCATGCTGTCACCAAAGTGTGCATTCTTGAACTTTTGATTCACACACACACACACACACAAAATCTGTCTTTGGAATCTTGTACAAACCCTGAGATTTGGACATGCAGGTAAATTGACTTAGGCGCTTTTTCACCTGGTTAAAGGCTAATGGTAAATGTCTGAAACATGCTTTGCGTTAAGCCATCGTCATGTTATAGTAGGCAATCACTCACCGTTATGTTATTATTCATGGTATTTAGGTTTATTAAGTGTTTTCTGATTGGCATACATTGTAATCACTTAAATCTGGCCATGATTACTTTTAATACGTCAAAGGCTGATGATGCAGATTTATAGTTACACGTTTAACATAAAATAATCATAACTTTTTTTTTGGCACCGCGTCTTACTACCCTTTCGGGTTATACGCTTATGTACTAACTACGCTAATTGGTTTTAGGGATTAATAAGGCAATATTATAGGAAGTGTACCTGCATTGGCGGGGAGGGAGAATGGAAAACAATTTTGGAAAAAACACCCTCGATACACCCGACCGAGATTCGAACCTCTATCTCCCCGTCATTTACAGTTTACTGAGAGAGTGGCACGTTAGACCTTTCCACGCACCGAAGTGGGTCTAAAACTTAATTTGTCTATGCACGAAACTTAACTTAAGGATTAAAGTACGTGGCGGCATTTTGTAGATTATTGCACTATTAAAAGATTGTATAGGGGAGAGTTTATCGGGCCTTACCGAGGGTTGAGGATGGTGGTTTGGGGGCTCGCCCTCACCCTGAAAGTATGATCAGTAACATTATTTTATTCCTTATTAATGTATAAGCACGTAACTTATTGGAGTCTTGGAAAATTCCTAACAGCCACAAACCAAATTATGTTTAGAACTGCTTCAAGAAGGACTCAAATTTGGGCCAGTTTCATAATCAGATCTAGCACGCCTCAAGTGCGGCGCTATACTAAACACAGTACGACATCTACCTAAATACGAATTCTGGTCTAGGTTAGTGTTGTCTTGTATTTAGTATAGCGCCGCACTTGAGGAGTACTAAGTCTGACTATGAAACTGGCCCAGTGTCAATAAATTTCTAAGACCGCTTCGGTGGTTGAATGAGCTTAGGCGTCACTTCACTCAATAGACTGGGCTGTCAATGACGGGGAGGTCGTGGTTCGAATCTAGGTCATGTGTACTAGCGGTAATTTTCTCCCAGTTGATGTCACTATCGCTTCACGAAATTCGGGTACACTTCTTATAAATTCAACCTTCCCTATACCAAACACATTAGTGTGTTTAGTACGCGTATAATTTGAACGCGGTGCTAAAAAAACATTAAAACTATTTTATTTTATTAATTTGTTAAATATAAACCTAGTGTCGAGACATACACAACAGCTAGACTAGAAGTGTAATATCTGTTAATTAGTTACTTTACTATTGTGTAGAAGGGTACAATTCCAATTCCATAGTAATTAATATTTTACCTTTCTGTTACCTTGTCAGATACTCATGAGTAGAAGAGATTACATAATGATGAGTTACATACCCCGCACTTGTCACAAGACATTGTTAGGATAATCAAATCTCGCAAATTACTGTGGGCAGGACATGCAGCGTGAATGGGAGAATCTAGAACTGTGTTCGGAGTATTGACTGACAAACCCAATGGGAAGAGATTATTAAGGTGTAATGAGGTGGACTGGATAGAACTAGCTCAAGATAGTGATAAAATGTAATGAGGTGGACTGGATAGAACTATCTCAAGATAGGGATAGGTTGTAATAAGGTGGCCTGGATAAAAATAGCTCACGATCCGGATAGGGTGTAATGAGGTGGACCAGATAGAACTAGCTCAAGATAGGGATAGGGTGTGATGAGGTGGACTGGATAGAACTAGCTCAAGATAGGGATAGGGTGTGATTAGGTGGACTGGATAGAACTAGCTCAAGATAGGGATAGGGTGTAATGAGGTGGACCTTATAGAACTAGCTCAAGACAGAGATAGGATGTAATGAGGCGGACTGGATAAAACTAACTCAAGATAGGGGTAGGGTGTAATAAGGTGTTCTTGATCAAGATAGTAATAGGATGTAATGAGGTGGACTGGATAGAATTAGCTCAAGCTAGGGATAGTGTGTAATGAGGGAAACTGGATATAACTAGCTCAAGATATAGGGATATGGTGTAATGAGATGGACTGGATAGAACTAGCTCAAGATAGAGACAGGTGGCTTACTTTCATAAGTGCGGCAATGAACTTTCGTGTTCCTAGTGACATTGAATAAGTAAGTTATCTTGAAAGAGCCATAAAAGTTCACTAAATATAATTTCCATTCATATATAATTAATTTACACTCATAGAGGCAGGTTGTTATAAATTCGGAAACATTTAAAAATGTATCTTCTAGTTTTAGCATAATTAAATGTATTTCTAGTTACAATTATTACGACATTTTTAAGGTCCTACAAATTTAATTTTCAAAATTAAAAAATGTATTGAATATTTTGAGAAGCTATTAATTTTATCCTTAATTTACAGGGTTTACTTTAAAATAGCTATATTAGGAAATAACACTAATTAAAAATAGTTTCTCTAAACGTTATATGGGAAGGAGAAAGATTTATTTTCAAATTTGAGAGATGTTGATGGGAGGTCTTTAGAAATGTATTTTCAATTAATATTCGAGCTTTTGTGTGAAATCAAAGTTTCGAAAAGTTGACAAATCTCTCTAGGAATCCGTGATGTTCGAACAACTTTAGGGATAGTCTGCTTTAGATGCAGTGGAACCGAGGGGATGGACGGGGAGAATTTACCCTCCCTCCCCCAACTGGATAAAATATGCCTCTCTAATATGAAGCTGAAAGTGGGATTTGCATCAAACTCCAAATAACTCATAGAAGCATCCAATTTTCAAAAAAATTACCAATAAAGGTCCACTTAAAATAGTTTCAATGGGCATTAGCATCCAAACTTATTAAATAATATCAGAAAATACTACTCATAATAGCTTTCAAAAAATATAATTTTCAAAATTTTCCGGACTAAGACAACTTCAAATATCTTCTAACGGCATTCGTTTTCCAAACATTTACCGCGGGAGGGTCACTAGACCCGTCTTTAGCTTGAAGTCAAGTAAAATGTAAAATTCAATTTTAATTAAGTAGGGTATGTATTCTGTTTAATAAAAGTATTGCTATATTCTTTTAAGTGAAAAAAACC
>CABFWO010000767.1:1894-15134 GCA_902155825.1 Timema genevievae
ACCACCCAGACCAGAAAGTGGTCGTAGCTTGAAGGATTTATCTTAGGTCCACTTCGCTTGCATCACCTCTCAACAGAAACCCTTCAATACTTTTTATACTTTTTTTTCCCTACTTTACTTCTTTTTTTTTCTCCTCGACAAGAGACAGCGAAGAACTTTACCGGGTCCTCCTACCTTTGGCTCAACTGAGATTCCAGAGGAGGGACGATTTATCATTTTTAGAAAGTAATGGTGAGATTTTCAGTTTGACAGAACAGATCATACGATACTTTACCGAAGATGGTTGGGAAAACAATATACAGGTTGGGGCGGAAACAATTATATGATCCGTGCTGAGGTTTTTGACGTCCAGTGGAGCTCCCCTGAGTAATATTTTATACAAAAAGTGTAGTATGTAGTTTGATTTTATTTAGCTAGTGAATATTTACTTTTCAATTAAAGTGTTAATTTTCAAGTTACTATTCTTCTCCTTGTTTCTGCCCCACCCTGTATATGGGTGACGACTCTTGGGTGGAAAACAAATCCAACAGTTGACATGAACATAGTGCATGACGGCACACTGTCACTCACGAGTTTCCGAGGACTGTGACTCTAGATAATTCCAAGTGGTCGATACTTTCACCATCCACCACAAATATACCCAATACACCAACAACTGGTGAAACTAGTGGACTTAGATACGAGACGAATGGCGCCTCAACGCACCGGCGCGGACGAATTGTCGAGAGAGCATTGCTCCGAGCTTTTGCGGTGCGGTGCGGTGCGGTGCGGACCGTGTAGCCACCTACCACCGGAAATAAATGTTCGGGAGCTTCCGAACTTTGTTTTCATGAGTAACCCCAAGCACTGTAGGGATGGGTGAAACAGTGATTTTACTATATCAGTGATCACAGTGACCTTGATTTTAAAAGAGCAGTGATTTATGCCAGTGATTATTCACAGCGATTGGAAGTCACTGAGTCAGAACTTGAAAACTAGGCATTTCTTTCACAGCCGTTGCACGTGTGACGCTGTAGTCATTGTTTCCAACATTATGTACAAATAAACAATATTATATACAACAACTTATTGAAAAACAAACATTCTTCTTAATTATTAGCTAACTTAAAACTTTATTCTTCGTAATTAATAGCTAGCCTAATTTTATGAAAATACGAGTAAAAATAAAAATACTAAATTATTTTTTAATAGAACTCATTCTATTAATAATATTTTTTTTCTTTTTCTAAGTTAGAATAATCTTATGTTTGGTTTATTATAGTGAATTAGTTAAAAATCCTAAGCGATGCTATTGTAAGTAAATTCACTTTAGGTGCGGTGCGGCTCCGTGCAGCCGGTCCTTACGGATGGCTCAGTGGTAGAGCATTATTTCACAAACACAAAGGTCCCGAGTTAAATTCCCTTGTCCAGGCTGTCATTTTTCACTTAATTTAATATACTTAAAATTATCAAGTTTAAAAATAGTTAAACCATTTTTATGATTAAAATAAAGTTTTTTTAGCACTGCATCCTATTAACCATTCTGGTTACACGCTTATGTACTAATTACTCTGATGGGTTAATGATGAGTAAGGTTGAATTTAGAGGAAGTGTGCCCACATTTGCGTGGGAAACCATTTGGTAAAACCAACCTCAGTACACCAGACCGGGATCGAACCACGATCTACCCGCTATCGGCAGTTTAGTATATTGCAAGAGTAGCGTCTTAAGCCATACGGCCATTGTATTGGGTTTAAATACAATTAAAATAATATAAATTCCATTAAAAAATAAGAAAAAATACAAAGTTAAAGTTATAGCATATGGTGTTTGAACGATTATTAGATTAAAAATTAAGTTTTATGCTTGGCAAATATCAATTTTATAAAATATTTAGTCACATATCAGTCAATGTAAAAATATAAAAATGAGAATATGATAGTGTTTGAAATAAGTGAATTTATTTTTACTGCGCTGTATAGAACATATGAAGCAATAAAAAATAGTCACGGGAATAAATGTTTGTGTTGAAAACAATTATAATATTTTATGATACAGTTAAAAGACAAGGCATAGTCTAAAGTATAATAAGAGTAGTTTAATGATCATACTGATATAAGTTTTACTTGGTATGGAATAAATCATAATCAAAGTCAATATATGCAGTGTATTGCATTTTTTTTAAAGCTAACATTAAAAACTGTAATTAGAACTCCAAAAAATTGTCAATTTAATATTTAGGATTAGGATAATTGTACGTAGTAATTTTCTCAAATTGGTAGGACTGTACGGTAAAGCTTGCTCATAACTTTATATAACAACGGGCCGACGTAGATATATTTAAAATTTATATTTTATAGAATTTTTGTGAAACACGTTTTCAAAACTATTGATTGCTTGAAATGTTTCATACATTTTAAAATGTTCGAAATTAATTAAATTTAATTTTTAAAAGGTATTTAACCTCTGACATTGTCAAGATACCAAGATAGTTAGCAACCCTCTCTATATCCGATCACCAGTTGGGGTAAAATTTTAACTATTGACATTTTATCCGAACGATTTGTTGTTGACACGAATTCTCGGTAATGTACTGTACGTTCCTCGAACTATATTGATGAGGTCTACGGTTCTAATAACAAGCTACTGTTGAAACAGTAAATTAAAAATAGTAAGTGTTAATTGCTTTTAGCATCCATAATCACATTTCACTGTGATGTGTGTATCTGTGTATTTTTATTCAGGCAACACCGTGAGAAATACTTGAATAGGCAATTTATCAAAAAGGGTTGTATCACATTTAGTATTTTTTTTCCACAGGGGCATTCGGTGATAGTAATCGACGCAGTGTATTTTTACCAAGGAAATGAAGAGCTTTGGATTAAATTGGCTATTTTAGCTTCAGGACAAAAATTATCAAAATGTATCTTCGGAAGTAAAACAATATTATTAATCATATAAAAGGATATTTAGTTTGTTTGTTTTGTAGGCTAGGTTGGGAAAAATAATTATTATAAAAAAAAATTATTTTAAATTTAAATAATCACGTTCCTTGACAAATTTAAGCGTTTAATATGAACTGATAAATAAATGGCGTCACTTATATTATTTGTTATCGCGTCTCACTACCCGTTCGGTTTATACCCATACAAATATTAATCCCAGTGATGTGCTAGAGATAAGGAAGGCTTACTTTATATTAAGTGTACCATAATCTGCGTAGAGGGAGAGTGGAAAACACACCCTCACAACGCCCAACCAAGATTTTAGCCTCCATCACCCCGTCATCTGCAGTCAAGTATTTTGCGAGACTGACGCCTCAGACCATTCGGCCACCGGAGCTGGATGTGTGCAGTTTAATGAAGAGACAAAGCAAGATAGGTTTCCCCCCACCACATTCCTAATATCTTTCCGGGACATAGGAATTTTATTTACACTATTAGGGGTAAGGATGGGGAAGGCAGAGTTTATCGAAAACGTACTTGAATTTGCCTTGTTGAAGAGTGGTAAAGTGTTTAGGAGAAGTGAAACTCAGTGCACCCAGCTTGAGTTTGAACACCAACACCCCCCTCCCCAGTGACAAGTCCTACCCTGTCATCGTGATCCGCAACTGACGAATATTCAGTCGAGATTAAAGAATCCCCCGTCACCTTTAATTAAATTGAAACGTACCACGGTTTTTTCGTGTAGGGGGGAGGGCGAGGGGGTTCTGATCAGATGTCGTGCACCGCAAGCATTGTCCCCTCTCTCTCTCTCTCGCTCACCACTCATATATATATCAAAAAATTCGTACAGGATGTTTAGGAAATATTAACACGTTTTAAAATAAATAAATAACAAAGACTATATTTCTTGGAAGGCCAAGGATCTGAAGGTTAGACTTAGTGGTGAGAAATCTGAGGACATTAAGGTGGGGTAGTAGGGATTGCGGGTTAAGGGCAGCATTTTTATAGTTATTTTATAGTAAAAATAGTTTTCGGCAAAATAAATTATACATTTATCCTGTAGAAACCTAGAGTTTAATTTTATTCACATGGTGATATTAACAGTTGTTGAATATCTGTCAAGGATGTCCAAGAATTTGATGACGACTTTTTATTTTTATTTAAAAAGTTTTGTCATCTAATGCCGATATGCTCATGACAGATATTCAACAACTGTTAATATCACCATGTGAAGACATTTAAACTATATGTTTCTATTGGAGCAATATTTAAAATATTTATCTGAAAAAAATGGTTAGCTATAAAAACTGAAAGAACCATTGGCCTCTTCTTTTGTCACCTACACTCCCACCTTAGATGGGAACTTGACATCTTTAGTTACATTCGACAGAGAGCGATGGAGAAGCTTGGAATGATGATGATGATTATTTTATTTTACCATCCCCATCTTACTAGCTGTCAGCCCTATAGTATGACCACACTAACAGTATAGGGATGAGGTAGGTAGAATTCAGAGAAAATGTACTCTCATTTTGGTGAAGAGAGTGGGAAACTGTTGATAAAAATGACACCCAGTCATAGATCTAAGGATCGATAAAAATGCCACCAAACAGGAAGAGACTGATGCCTTATTTCCACTTACCATCCGGTGCGGGTTAAGCTCATCTTAGGGTACAGGCTGAGTCAGATGAATTTTAGGATATTCCCTACAAGTGTGCATTACATTAATTCAAGGAACAGTGTTCCACGTAGCTGGTTAATGATAAATTTTGACTATTTCTGACATTTCAAAAGGCTTCTTAAAAATAAAATTTAGTATTCATCTGCCTTACAAATATGGCATGTCTTTTGGAAATGGGAAATAAACTCATACAGATTGCCAAATTGACATGACTTATTTGCCAAGCGAATGAATACAGAAATATATGTTTGAAATAATTTATAAACTGGTAAAAATAGGATAACGCTATCATGAACAAATTTTACCAAAAATATTAGGTCAAATGTCGCAGGTAGTAATCTGTTGGCACCTTGCACCACTATGATATAACATTCTTGAAAGGATGTGATGGGCTGAGCAATAAAATAAATATGCATTATTATTTTAGTGATAAAGTTTTAGCTACTAGCAATTTCACAGGGGTAATTGAAAATTCAAGATCAAATTAAAATAAACTAAAGCTAACAAAATGATCAATTATGATCCCCCTCCCCCAATTTTTTTTTCAATACGCCTCCTTTAAGACTATGGCTATACCTCAGTTTTAGCTTCTGTGGTGCTGACTGACAGCTCACAGCTGACTTCTGACAGATTTGAAAAGCTACCATACCAAATTATGTATCCCTACGCCGAACTATATGATCTGCAAAAAAAACATGTCTTTAGCAGTTGTCACTTCTGACAGTCAAAATTTAGGTATATACCTAAATGTTGACTGTCAGAAGTCAGCTGTGAACTGTCAGTCAGCACCAAAGAAGCCATGGGGCTACTGTACCTTGCTACGCGCATAAACGGACCTCAGCTAACCCACTCGCTTTCGTGACCAGCCTGTATATGACCGTAATGGCTTCGCAAATGAAATGAGGTCGACACGGAATGAATGTTTATTCTGTTCCATTTATAGTTTTGTAGTGATCATATAGTGGCTGCGTGGTTGGTTAAAATAATAAAACTTCATTTATTTAAATTATTATTTATTATTCACTTGCACCAATTATTTAGCTAGTGTATTAAATTAATTAACGAAATCATACATTTAAATTATTATTTATTATATTAGTTGGCTTCTATTATTTCACTTGATACACGTCACGCGTCTTGGTTAGTGTGAGAGTGGCCGTCAACATATTTAAGATAAATTCACAATATCAAGTGCTTTAACCGTGATGTAATCTAATTGCTTTTGATTATCACGCCTGTTTTTCTATTCTTCTAATTTGACCCACGGCGAATACCCGAGCAGCTAGCGCGAAGTGTTGATCAAAGATTCAAAAGACTTGACTCCCAAGAATTGACCCGGGAGCTTCCTTGGCGCAAGCCCAGCGAGAGAATAGTAACGAGTCTCCTAATCAACTCAACTGATATTTTTTTAAATATCAGGAAAACACTCCCATTGGTCCTCGTGACCCAGCATGGACGAAGTATCCTAACTGTCCCCCGGACCTTTAGTGGTCCCATACAAGGGAAGAAACCCCCCCCCCCTCTTAACAGCATTTAGGAAGCTATTGTTGTACCTGCTGCGACTCTCACAATAGTCCTTAACACCTGGCTAGCAGGTTATTAACCTTGCAATCCCCGTTACTGCTTACAAGGTTGCTAAGAACAGCTTATTTTCTAACGTGTTAGTAAAGCATTGCAGCAGCCTCTCTGACCACTCAACCACTGGGAGACACAATTATTGAATTAAGAGTTAATTACACCGCCATATAAGTTTGTTACAAACACGCAAATAGGTAATGATTACAGGTAGGTGTACTGGAGTCATTTTTACACTTTCCCTCTAAGATAATAATGGTCCGATTCCTTACCCTACTATTCCTGCTCCCTTAGATTATATTATCAAAGTTTTTCATAGGGAGGCGTTCAACTATTAATTAAGTACAATTCTGGTCATTTTGGACGAAATCATCCCCTTTATAGGCAGACATAATCAAACGCCTGCCCCCCTCCCCGTCATTTTGCTTACGTTATTTTTGTCAATTTTTTTTTTAAATTTATTCACCGAAATAACCATTATTTGCCAAGCCATTTATAAATTGATGGTAATTATTAACGTAGAGGTGTGATGTAATGGTGCGAAATAATTAATAATAAATAATAAATACTGTTGAAAACTTAATTTAAATTTATTGTACTAAACGTGTAGGGTTAAAAAAAAAGCTAAACTTTTTTTAGCTACATTTAGTTGAAGTTATATAAAAAAAATTATTAGTGATTACATGAATTATTATAGTTATCACAATACTCTAAACCAGTTTTAAACCGACTAGCAGGGTTCTTTAATCCACGTGTCGACATGTTTAGTTATTGTGTGTTTTTTGAGGAGGTGGGTCACTGCTTCAGCCCTGCCCATCCCTCTAGCTCTGACGTAAGCATTGTTCCGACTCCCCTTTCCCCTTGTCAGTAAAAATAAGCAAAGCTCGAATCCTTTAAACCCCCCCCCCTCCCCCGGTAGGGTGGCTACCTAATAGTTTAACGCTCCCTAGCACTCTCATTAAAACGTTGAAATAAAAACACGTACTCAACCAAATAAATAATTTTTTAACCTTCCTCTAAAAGAGATAAAAAAGGAAAAAAAATTATTAAACCAAAATACTCATTACAACGCAAGTATTTGTTTCAATTTGTGTTTTTTTTTCATGAACCAAACTCCCACAGTAATAATAGTAAAAAAAAACTCCCCTGTCCTCTTAATCAAGGGCTAGCCCCACCCGGTCATGAAATAAAACTCTCTTTAGCTTGGGGCAGAACAATCACACAGGCTTTAAACCCCTTCACACTTCCCGTATGTCACACGTCGTTCACCACCTCACCCACAGCCCTTAAAACACCCTGAAACTATGTGCGCATGCGTGGAGCTTCAAACAGGAGTTTCTGCCTGCCTCCAAGCCACCCAATATAACCCCTTCTTCCCACTAACCAACTCCTCACCCCCCACACGCTCTTTACATATTTTATTGTCTTACATATTTTGCTATTCGCTCATATTCTGGTAACATGACTTCGTGTGAGTGTGTGTGTGTGTGATCTGGAATGGACATATTAATACAAACATAACTAACTATATTCCACTTATTATTACTACTAGTAGTTCTGTGAACAGAGGACCTCGTTCGCTCTCTCCATGCTCTTATCGTCAACACAGTCTTAACATTTCTGTTTGGATTTCAAGTAGGTTTTTTTCCCCGATGATCATGCTAGAGAGAAAATAAATTAATAGACTACTATACTCAAAAGTACATTATATTTGTAAATATTCGAAACCTCTATTTCACAATATATCTCAAAATTAAAAGAAATATGGCCTAGCTACTCAATCAATTGCTTCAAATTATGATTTCAAATCACTAAAGATAAGTTAGTAAATGAAAAACCTTTTGCGTGACCACCATATAGAAAGGGATTATCTGATAAAAAAAACTATTTACATTTGTACTAGGTTTAAATAATATCTCTTCCAAATTTCGTTAAAATTGGTTCAAGTATTTGACAGTTGTCGTCTAACAAAGATACGGAGAAACTAGATTCAAAATGCGCAAGTTAAAACAGAACATCATTTTTCTAGGTCAGTTATTATTACTATTATTAATATTATTATTGAAATTATTATTAATTAGGTCAATCATACAGTTTCTCACTATTTTAAATGACTTGGCCTTATTAAGTTTTTCACCTCTTCAGTCCCTTAAGTCGAATGTGTTTTAAGTTTGTACTTTGCTTTGCACAGGTCAAAGCTCAAACACTCCCTATATACCCAGTTTTAACAAAATTATTGTTAGAGCAATTTTTAAAAAATGTATAATTTAAAAAAATCATTCTTTAGTAAACTACACCTAATTTAAGGGCTCTGGTTTAAATAAAATAATAAATCCCTAAATATAAGGATTTATTCTCTAAATATAAGTTTTGGATAAAACCCACCCAAAAATGTCGGATCTGTTGCCAGGGGCAAATAGACAGACAGATAGACAAACAGACATGGGTACATGAAGAATTGTAAAATTTACTTATTTGGTTTCGGGCGCGTATAAAACGTAAACATTTGCTATAATCTCTAGGTCACATACTTTCACATACTTTCATACTTTCTATTTATAGGAGAAAATAAAAAACCTTGTCCCAAGAGCAGGATGCCAAAGAGTCAATCAATCACCAATCAATCGATAGTAATACACACGTCTTCTGAATGGCGCTTTCCTTCGAGATTGATTTTTATTGGTTAGTTCGAGCTACCGATGCCAGAAGATTGCCACAAAGTACCAACAAAACAAAACAAAACATTGCGAATACCGGATAGTACGTTTCGCCAACAATCTCAACCAGATATAATTCATCCCAACGATGGCATCTCGACTTATTTCTCATTTCCCCCTCCTTTCTCTCTGTATCTATCTATATTTCTCTCTCAGACGAACACAGGCGGGGAGACAGCAGGAAAATTGAACGAGAGCAAACCTCCCTTAATCCCCCCAACCCACCAAATTCCTTCTTTCACTGATGGGAGGAAAAAGATTGAAAAACTGGGCTTAAGGCAATCTTAAGAAGAGGAGGTAAAACAATCATTGGAGAAGATTGCGATACGGCTAATAGTATCCTCTGTAACAAGATAGCTGGGATGGAGTAATCTGGTGCTATGTATCCTCTGTGACAAGATAGCTGAGATGGAGCAATCTTGTGCTAGGTATTGTCTGTGACAAAATATCTGAGATGGAGCAATATGGTGCTAGGTATCCTCTGTGACAAGATAGCTGAGATGGAGCAATCTTGTGCTATGTATCCTCTGTGACAAGATAGCTGAGATGGGGCAATATGGTGCTAGGTATCCTCTGTGACAAGATAGCTGAGATGGGGCAATATGGTGCTAGGTATCCTCTGTGACAAGATAGCTGAGATGGAGCAATCTTGTGCTAGGTATTGTCTGTGACAAGATAGCTGAGATGGAGCAATATGGTGCTAGGTATCCTCTGTGACAAGATAGCTGAGATGGAGCAATATGGTGCTAGGTATCCTCTGTGACAAGGTAGCTGAGATGGGGCAATATGGTGCTATGTATCCTCTGTGACAAGATAGCTGAGATGGAACAATCTTGTGCTAGGTATCCTCTGTGACTATATAGCTGAGATGGAGCAATATGGTGCTAGGTATTGTCTGTGACAAGATAGCTGAGAGGGAGCAATCTGGTGCTATGTATCCTCTGTGACAAGATAGCTGAGATGGAACAATCTGGTGCTAGGTATCCTCTGTGACAAGATAGCTGAGATGGAGCAATTTGGTGTTAGGTACCCTCTGTGACAAGATAGCTGTGATGGAGCAATCTTGTGCTAGGTATCGTCTATGACAAGATAGCTGAGATGGACTAATCTTGTGCTAAGTATTGTCTGTGACAAGATAGCTGAGATGGAGCAATCTTGTGCTAGGTATTATCTGTGACAAGATAGCTGAGATGAAGCAATATGGTGCTAGGTATCCTCTGTGACAAGATAGCTGAGATGGAGCAATCTGATGCTATGTATCCTCTGTGAACGATAACCAGGATAGAGCTTCATAAACTTTGCTCCACCCACGAAAGTACTATAGACAAAACCTTATTCAATCGTTAGTGCTATGTTAGTGCTGCTCATTGAACACAAATCTGTCGTTAGTGCTACGTTTTTGTATGAGCTAAGATGCTATTTATGGTTCGATTGTAAACGCGTATTTAATATCCAGGGTAATAGACTCTGAGATCGCCTGCTAAGCTTCTAACTTAAACTCTAAAGTGAGAAAACACGATATAATGTGACCCTAATCATCTCTCGCTTAGCAGTCGTATATTTTTACTAATTGTTTTGGGATGAAAAAGATAAAATGCAGAGTAATTGTGTCCTTAAATTCGTGAAGAGTGAGAAGACGCTTAGGATTCAAAAAACACTATTATATTCTGTTGGGATTCAAACCCAAACCTTCTTGTCACCAGATGAGCTGGACGTTTATGTTGACGTCAGCGGTGAGGCGTGACCTTTTAAAATATGCTACCACTTACTTCCATCTTATAGAGCTTTCTTTCCCACAAAATGTTTAAACTTATTTACATATTTTTTAAAAACAGTTTCCTTTGTAAATCTAAAAATAGATGAGAATGCAATCAAACCTAAACATAATATAGAATGGTAATTTTACATCAATCGATGGATACAAAAAAATGTTGACAGAAAATAAGATATACATGAAAAAATAGCTACTGGTAGTGGTAGAAATTGGATTTAAATATCCTCTACCCTAGACACAAAGGGAAGTGCACCAATGGTGGGAAATGCATGATTTTACTCGGCGGCTCAGTCGCATTTGTAGTGATACAACGCAGTGGATCTATGTAGGAGGGTGTTTCAATAAATAAGGTAACAAGACAAATTATTATTATTAGATGTTCTGTCTTACGACATGTCCATTTCTTTTAACAGTGAACTTACATAGACCACCAATGCGCTCTGTCTTATGCCTGCTACTTCAGCTCCCTGAATGTTCTTCTTTCCTTTCAGTCATCCAATATTTGGATCCTCCTTCTTCCTAAGCTCCTCTTTCCCTCAACCTTTACCTCTATGACGTCGTGCAGAAGACAGTTCCTCCTAAGGTTGTATTAATATAATAGGCCTTGTTACCTTATTTATAATATTGGACTAACATAATATGGAGCTGTCATCGGCACATTCTTGTAAAAAGAAACACAATTTCGCATATTTCTTTCTCCCTAATATCCATATTTCTTAAGATAAATTAGTGCTTATTATGATTAAGTTCGGGATACCATTGGCGTACTAAGCCAAAGGTCCCGGGTTCGATTCCCGTGTCCAGGTGTCATTTTTCGATTTTCAGAATACCATAAATAGATTCAAAATTGTTTACTATATCAAATAAATAATAATTTCACAGTCATTTTATGTGACAGAAATTTTAGTGTACCTTTTTTTTTTTAAGCACCACGTCTTACTAACCGTTAGGGCTACACGCTTAAGTACTAATTACTCTAATGGTTTTAGGAATTAGAGAGGTCATATTTATATGAAGCGTACCCACGTTTGCGTAAAGGTAAAGTGGAAAATCACCCTCAGCACATTCGGCCGAGATTCGAACCTCAACCTCCCCGTCATCGGCAGTCTAGTCTACTGCGAGAGTAGCGCGTTAGATCATGCGGCCACTGAAGTTGGTTTTAATGTTTCTCATTATTTCACAAAAGGATCTAGTTTCTTGACAAATGTTATTTGATGGCTTAGCCTAGAAAATAGCGCGTCTACTTAAAGATTTAAGAATTCTGAATTTGATTATCAACCTGGCACGGGTAAGTTACAGGTTGAACTCAATGGTGAGTGCTGAAAGGACACTTCCCCTTTTACTTTAAATCTCCCCTTATATTGGTCCCAACTATCATCAAGTCAGCTCAGCTATACCTCAGTTTTAGCTTCTGTGGTGCTGAATGACAGCTCACAGCTGACTTCTGACGGCTTTGAAAAGCTACCAGACCAAATTATGTATCCCTACGCCGAACCATATGATCTGCAAAAACCATGTCTTTATCAGTTGTCACTTCTGACAGTCAAAATTTAGGTATATACCTAACTGTTGACTTTCAGAAGTCAGCTGTGAGCTGTCAGTCAGCACCACAGAAGATAAAACTGGGGTATATCTCTATATATATAGTAGCAAATAATATTGATTCAAAGACAATTTACAATTTTACACAATTTTACATATGTGCATACTAAATGTGCGTGTGCGTTTCTTTAAAGTTCACCCTCCTCATATTGTATCCTTAAATCGAATGGAGCAAGATACTATTTCCACTAGACCCATAACTTAAATTACTGTCAAAGCATAAGATTAATTTTTATTATCATTGGGATTTTAATATGATGGCTAACCCGTCTTATTCTAAATGATAATACACTAATATGGACTAATTTAAATATGTTGTAGCCACAGAACAATGTAAACAACTTAATCTGTATTTATTTATTTTAATACCGGTATAGTAAAGGTTTTATTTATACATGAACAGTATTGCCTGTGAAACTCGAAAGTGTTTATTTTATAGTAAATATTTCTACAGGCAAATGCAACACAATACTTCACCATTTATTAACATTCAGCATAATATACAAAAGATATGTCTGTCCCTGACCACAGGCCTGTCTGTCTATCTGTCCCTGACCACAGGTATGTCTGTCTGTCTGTCCCTGAGCACAGGTCTGTCTGTTTGTCCCTGACCACAGGTCTGCCTGTCCCTGACAACAAGTCTGCCTGTCTGTCGGCCCTGACTACAGGTCTGTCTGTCCCTGACCACATATTTGAAACAGTTTGATGGATTATGTTCAACCGTGATATCTATATGTTATTTGGCAGTACCTTGGGATGTGTTTATTTTGACCCTAGCCCTCAAATTAATGGTAGTTTACAAATGAGTGATTTTTTAATTCTAAAATTTTAGAAAAAGGTTCTTACGATTTAACCCGCCTCGGTGGCGTAGTTGGCT
Source organism: Timema genevievae (assembly GCA_902155825.1). Taxonomy (NCBI): domain Eukaryota; kingdom Metazoa; phylum Arthropoda; class Insecta; order Phasmatodea; family Timematidae; genus Timema; species Timema genevievae. Next base: position 15,045 of record CABFWO010000767.1, read on the forward strand.
AACGTGCCAGTCGTGTTGAGTCAGACCACCGAGGACGGGGAGATCGAGGTTCGAATCTCGGTCGGGTGAACTGACGGTGTGCTTTTTCCT
>CABFWO010000767.1:15140-40799 GCA_902155825.1 Timema genevievae
TTAATGGTAGTTTACAAATGAGTGATTTTTTAATTCTAAAATTTTAGAAAAAGGTTCTTACGATTTAACCCGCCTCGGTGGCGTAGTTGGCTAACGTGCCAGTCGTGTTGAGTCAGACCACCGAGGACGGGGAGATCGAGGTTCGAATCTCGGTCGGGTGAACTGGGGGGGGGGGTTCCTAAATGGTTTTCCACTCTCCCTCCACGCAAATGCGGGTTCACTTCCTCTAAATTCAACCTTCCCAATTCCTAATCCATTAGTGTAATTAGTATTTAAGCGTATAACCCGAACGGGTAGTAAGACGCGGTGCTAAAATTAATTTTTTTTCTTACGATTTGGTTTAAAATTGAAATAAAGGTTGTTTAACCATACAAATAGCGCTGTATACTTGTATTTGACTAAAAATTCGTTAAGGTCTAGTTTACTGACGAGTGTTTTTCGAATCCATCAAAATGTTTGGAAAAGAAGTAATTTACCTGCATTTGCGTAGAGGGATAATAGGAAATTATTTAGGGAAAAACACCTTCATTAAACCCGACCAGTATTTGAACCCCGATCTACCCGTCTTTAGCAGGCAAGTCTAACATGAGAGTGACGCCTTAGACCATTCTGCCCTTTAAGTGGGTCACATTAGTGTAAATATGCGGATATCCCGGGTAGGTAGTATGAAGATGTGCAAAAGTCAAAGTCGTTGAGAAAAAAAAATCTTGCATTAAGCAAGAACAATCCATCCAGTTTTGGTAAATTCTGTTCCGTTTTCATTTTTTATATGTAAATTCCATTCCATTCTTATAAGCTCTTATGTAAATTCTGACTCGACGTTATAATGGTGCTATGTAAATTGCGTCCTTCCCTAATATTCCCTTAAATAAAGAATAATGGATAGAATAACATTTTATAGCACGTGAAATATAACAATGAAAACAATGTTTTCAACATTTAAAAATTTTATTTGAATATTACCACATTTTAAGACTCAATTATAGAGGTCAAACTTTCAAAAATAATTATTAATTTCAATAACGTAGAGCAGTAACAATTTTTTGTCTTATTTATATAATTCTTTGACAATCGTTTGGTTCTTTGTCCTGATTTGTTTGTACGAACGTCAATTTTCTAAGAAAAAAGAGCCCAAACAAACACAACATATTTAATTTAAATTGTTTTAAAGCTCTACACAAAGTCACAATTTTATTTCGGATTACTTTCACCCAAGGAAGCTATTACAAGTTTTAAATACGTTTGAATAAAATGTAAATGTTTTTAAAAATAATTTTAATACAGGATGTAATTTACACAGAGGCTTGGGGTTATGGAATCTTCGAGACGGAATATTATCCACTGTAAGTTGGAATGAAATCGTCAACATAGCGGGATAAATCTACCTTTTTTCTGTCACAAAATATTAATTAGCTAGATAAAAGTTATCTCTTGGTTTAAACAAATGATAACATAAATGGGAGGTGATTCTTTTTGAATTCACGACAGAGATAAGAAAGTACACGTTCCTTAACGGCTGAAAACATCAACGATAAATTATTAAACAAGACGTATTATCTTAAACACTTTTTTTTACACTCTCACTTTAATGACCAGTAAATTATATCAGTGTTTGTAGAACGATGTGGAAATTACATCTAAGAAACAAAAAGGGGGTGCCTTATCATAACTCATGTTGACTTTCTTTCTCTAAGCTCATTTACATCCACAAAGAAAAGCGTCTCCTTCCATCCGTTTTGTCCGTGAATTTCTTTAACCAACGAAAAGAAACAAGAAGAGAACTTCACTTTTTGGTACAAACAAGCTAAGTCATGAACTGATGCAAATAAATAAAAGGTAACAACTTTTAAAACGAATTTGTCTGTGAATTGATGCAAATTATTAAACATCCCCTCTTTTGATTCAAACAAGTACCTGTATTTGCGTGGAAGGAGAGTGAAAACCATTTAGGAGAGAGAGAAAATCCTTTACCCCCATAGCCCGTATTCGAACCCAAGTCTACCTCACCAATGACAAACCAGACTATAGTGAACTTCAGAAGCCACTTCCACAAAAAAAAATGGTACGATACAATCGCACAAACTTTCTAATAATATGTAATATAACTTCAAGGAGAATTTAAAAAAAATATTGTTTTTTAGTAAACTACCATTAAATAGGTTTTACTCATAAAAACATAAACATCACCTTGTTAATCGGAATAATATTTTTTTTAGATACAAATTTTAAACAAAAATTTTCAAATATATTTATAGAAATTTTAATTTTCAAAATTTAATGATTTGTAAGCTACACTAAAATTATTTGTTATTTGTAAAAATAAAACGGTATCTTATTTATCATGAAAACCTATTCACAGATTTCCATTTTGAATTCAATTCTTGGTGACCTGGTGGTCTAGGGGTAAGGTGTCAGACTTCTGTGCTGAGGGTCCGGGGTTCAATCCTCGGTACCGGCACAGATTTATCCGATTGCCAAACCCTTCCTTCACCTCTGACAAGGTGTGTATTAATCACAACTTGTGAATGTGAGGAATGCCAGGCCTCCACCGTGGTTCGGATTCCACGTTAAACTGTAGGTCCTCCATTTCATCTCACAATCACCCTACCATTACACATTAGCGTAAGTGCGTATAACCCGAACGGGTAGTAAGACGCGGTGCTAATAATAATAATAATAATAATAATAATAATTCAATCTTCAAAGTCAATTTCTAAAACATTTGCATTTTCTATAATTTATTTTAAATAAACTACCCTTAAATTAATTTATTTTATATAAATAAAGATAAATTTTCATTTATTCGTAAAATAGTCTCTTGATATCAATTTTGAACCAAATCGCTAAAGATTTTTTTTTCAAAATATTCAAATAAAAAAACTGTCAAAGGTAAACTATCCGAAACCAAATTCCCCTCCCACCATTAAAAAATAAATATAAAGCTTAATTTGCTATGTTCATGTCACTCACAAAATGGTCTTGTAGAACAAATGGTTTGGCGTATGAATATATGAAAGTAGATCTGTTAGTTCTTCCTAGATGTTAATCGTAATAAACTCAGGGTCTAGAAGAGTCTGACATCCCATACCACGTGAGAGAGATCTGAAATAATCTCTTCTCTCAACTCCGCTACGAGATATAAGAGTGAAGAGAGAAACAGAATAGTATGTGAGACAAGCAATTCTCAAAGACTCACGCTACCAACTGCGCCGGGAGAAATGTGTTGCGGGTGGGAATAACTTGTTTTCAGTACCGCGTCTTACTACCCGTTCGGTTTATAAACTCATGTACTAATTACGCTAATGGTGTTAGGGATTAAGACGGTTATATTTAGAGAAAGTGTACCCACCTTTACAAGGAGAGTGGAAAATAATTTTGGAAAAAATACCCTCAGTACACCCGACCGAGATTCGAACCTCAATCTCCTCGTCATCGGCAGTCTAGTCTACTGCGAAAGTAGCGAATTAGACCATGCGGTCACCGAAGCGGGTGGGGATAACTTTGATGTTAGGAAAGATGGGAGGGGGTGAGGGTGATCCGGTGCATTCGTGGGATAGTGATGAATGTGATTACCGATGGTGATGTTGGCGGTGCTAATAAACTACCCGAACCCTTCAGATGGCATTCTTACCCATACTTCCCTTAGACATACTGTTCCCATTCCATTTCTTCTCGCGCAGTTGCATGTTTGTAATTATTGGGCTGGGCCGAATGGTATTTATTTGATTCCTGAATGTCTAGTGAACGAGAGGTGTGGATGCTGTCATCGTATCTCCAAATTCTAAGTCGACAGAATAGGGTAGAAAAAGGGGGGGGCTCATCCCCCCCATGCTTTACTCCTACTTGTTACAACTAAACCAGAGACGTAGAGCTGGCGCTTAAAAACAAAACTTCACCACTCAGTTTAACGGGAGGCCAATATTAAAGTTTCGTTCTCTTGAGAGCTAATATCTTTCATCTGACCACGACTCAGGGTTTGGCCAGACTGGCGCGCGCGTGATTAGCAGATAGCTCTCGATATTTGTTGACGAGGAGGCTTCGAATCTTGGCTCAGTGAACTGATGGTGGTTTTTAACAAGTGATTTATTGTTGGGGTTTTCCCATCCTCTCTCCACGCTAATGGTGATTCTCATTCGTAAAGGCCTACTTTGATAATATTGAAGTATTTTAACATATAAGTTTTATACATATATGTATACATATATATATATATATATGGTTTATGATCTTACCAATTAAATTAGGCCGTTAGTAGCAAGTGTGCTAAACCTAACGATAATAATAAAAATGTCAAAATGGGAAGTTTTCCTATCACTCAATGAACCAACATGCAATAATATTGCCTAGCGCCTGTAAACTAGACTGTACCGGGTCGAGCGCGTGCGCTTAAGAAATAGAACCAGTTCTATCTTTCAAGCGCGCGCGCTCAGTAGCGCGCGCGCTCAGTCGCTCGCTCCAGTCTGGCCACCTCTCATTACAACCAATGTGTTCTATTTTATATTTTAGTCACTCGCTCGCTCGCTCGCTCGCCCAGTCTGGCCATCCCCGTACTTGTCAAAGGACTGACCTCGATACCCACCGCCGTCGGGAGACTTGCTTCGAAGGTAAACATTTAACTACTTTCGAATCCTGTCGTCTTAAGACCGACCTCGACCCTTCGTGGTCGCTGAACGCCATACAACTGTACTCGAATCTCGTCGCTGTCATTTTTCAAACAACTTGGTTTTTTCCCCCCCGCTAAGCCACGTGACCTGTTGTCACGATCCCGGCGAGCGTTCACTTAAGGCCCTTGGCCCTGTCGAGAGCACGTCTTAAACCTATTTTGTGGGATGGCGGGTGGAAAGGGTGAAAGGGGTGGCGTGGCTTCACAACCGACCAAAGTATCCTTCCGCACCAACAAGAACAGATGGATCACGGAAACCGTAGATGGCGCTAGCTTACGGACAGGTCTTGCGGAAAAATCATATGTTTGGAAATATCAGTTTTCTCGAGATCGAGTGAAATTGTTATGTTAATATTTTCAACAACCCTTCTAAGATAATGCATCGATATTTATTAATTGTTACATTTTCTTATTTTTTGTTATGAAGCCGGCAGTTTTCTATTAAAAAATGACAGTTTTATCAATATTTGATCACTGTTAAAATTATAGAGGAGGTGTATATATAAAAAATATAACTTAATAAATATGCTTCTATTCTTGAACAAACCTTTTCCAAAAAAAAATAATAATTGAAAAACAGTTAATATTCTTTTAAGATAACCGTCTGTTCCCATGGCTCTGCATTTCCACGCCAAATGAAAAGAACCAATCGCCTTAACTCACATTACTTGGTTAATCTAATTTACTCGTACTAAGTTTCTTCGTGATGGATCATCACATATCTAGGCCACGGGATGGTAGAGTAATTAGAGATACATAATCTGTGAGAATGATAACAGAGCCATCTCCAAGACTCATGCGAACCAACTCTCAACATTTGAGAGATGAATATTAAACTGTCCCCCACTCCAACCCACGGAACAGCGCCACCCACTTTTTATCTTTATTCCCCCCACCCCTCTCCACACTCTCTGTCCCTTCTGCTCCCTTTCAACCCTCTCTCATATTTAACGCGATTGTCAGAGCAAGAGGGAGAAAAGAATTACTCTCGCATTTACCTTCCTTTGTGCGTCTCGCGAGATCCGGGGCAAGAGTGTCTCAAGTCCAGAGTGACTTGTTTTACGTGATCCACGTCTTTTTATCCAGCCACGTTGTAAACACATTTACAGTCCAAATTTTTATTTGAAGAATCTTAACAGGCAGCTAGAAAAATATACTAGATCTACTTTCACGTGTTCATACGTCGAGTCATGTCATCGGCAGCTGTCATTTTTGATATATATTATCAATACGTATAAAATAACAAAACATGGTATTAAAAATTTATTGATGATTTTTGTTTTCTTTAGCGCCACGTCGGGTTGTACACTGTTATTAATGTTAAGAGCAAAATAATGGTTTTATACCTTAAAAATGTTTCTTTTTTACAAGAATCCATACACACAAAAAATGGATAAGTTAGGAGGAAGGTAGAATTTAAAGGAAATGTAAATACATTCATGTGGCAGGAGAGAGAGAAAACATTTAGTAAATATACCTAAGTGCTGTACATATAACCCCGATTAAAAAACCAATCTCCTCTTCAACGGAAAATGAAAATGAAATTAATGGATGTTCATTGAAGCTTGTTCCAAATTTTTCTCTAAGAGGTAGCTTCTGGGGTGGGGTTGGGGGCTTACATTCTTCATCAGCAAGTTTAGGACAGTAGCTTCGTAATTTTAAAGAAAAAAAAAAGGGTTGGCCAATTATGTAAGATATTGATTCGTTAAAAGCCTTTAGTTTAATTTTCCATATATACACTATTAGTATTATATTGGATTGCCGGGAATGAGGATATTTGTGTTCGAATACCATTTGTGTGCATTGAGGGTGTTTTTCAACTAAATTATTTTTCATTTTAGTAAATGGGATGAAAACCACTTTCACGTGTCTATATTTTTCTCTCCCGGGAAATCGACCTCGAAAATTGGTTGGCGATGATGAATTCGGAATAGTTTTTATAATTTTATCATATGTTTGAATTTGCCAAAGCCATGCGATATATATACTTACTTCCTTCAAAAATATAGTTTTATGTGGTTTGAATCTTATATACATATATTTATATATATATTTACATATAAGATTGAAACCACAATAAACTACATTTTTGAAGAAAGTGAACCTTAAGCACATACAATTTTACATTTTTATTTTTTTATTTCTTTTATTTAGCACCATGTCTTACTAACCGTTCGGGTTATACGCTTAAATACTAATTACCCTAATGGATTAGGAATTGGGAAGGTTGTATTTAGAGGAAGTGAAACCACATTTGCGTGGAGGGAGAGTGGAAAACCACATAGGAACCCCCCAGTTCACCCAACCGAGATTCGAACCTCGATCTCCCCATCCTCGGTGGTCTAGCTAAACACGACTGGCGCGTCAGCCAACTACGCCACCGAGGTGGGTTTTACATTTATTGCTGTCATGTAAATTAATTAGAAAGGTATTAAATAAATGTATGTTACTTTGTTTCCATTTTACACTTTCCAACATCTCCTGAAGACATTATTTTCAATACACTTTGTTTAAAAGCCAAGATGAACACCAACTTTACTGAAGAGGAAGATATTTATTAAAAGTTGTTTGCTTTAGCAAGTCTTCCTTCACGTTCAAGTCAATAAAACATTTTTAGATAAAATAAAAGTTATATTTCTTCCCAAATTTTGAAAATAAATCTTCTTCATACAATCTGACATAAATCGATAGACACAATTTAAGAAGGGATGAATGGGGACGTGATAAAATGTCAGTGGTTTTGCAGTTTTCATAGAAAATAATATATTTTTGGGCTCAAAATAAATCAAATATTTCTCCAGTAGAAACAAAGAGTTTAATTTTCTTCACATAATGATATCAGCAGTTCTTGATTGCCTGTAATAAGTGTGTTAACATTTTGATGAGAAACTTTTTAAATAAAAAGAGAAAAGGCTCCTATAAAATTCCAGGATTCCCGTGATAAATATTAAATAACTTTTTATGTTAACTTGTGTAGAAAACTAAGCTATAAATACCAACTTAAGTTATATTCTATTTATTCTTTCCAAATAGAGACTTTTTTTGTAAAAACTTTAAGAATTCTAGACCTAAAAGATATGAAAATTTCTCCATAACTTTTTGATCGGAAAATGTTTAAGAGCTGTGGCTTACGCCTCACTAACTAGGTGAAAGAGGTAGGTTAGGGTATGTGGCATTTAAACATATTACACATATAAATATATACACAAAGCCATAAAATAGGGCTTAGGGGGACGAGTTGGGAAGGGGGAGGTGACCAAATCGGTTAGGAACCACTAAATACAAACAAATTATAGTGTCTAAAATTGTCATGTAATAGTTTCATATATAATATATTTATATTTTTTAACACCATGTCTTACTACCTGTTCGGGCTGTACGTTTATATACTAATTACTACTCTAAAGGATTCGGGATTAGGAAGGTTCAATTCAGAGGCGGTGCACCCGAATTTGCGTGAAGAGAAATTGAAATTTTTTTTCAGGAAAAACTACCCTCAGTGCATCCAACTGGGATTGAGAAACCCCAATCTCCCCGTCTCAGGTAGTCTAGTCCAACACGAGAGTAGCGCGATAGACGAAATGGCCGCCGAAGCGTGTTTTCATTTAATTGAATCCCAGTGGAAAGGAGATGTATAAATTAAAGTTCTGATTATAATATTGAAGTAATGTATAAGCTTTTTTTAAAAAAAATTATTTGAGTTATTTACCGTGCACCTTCTGAACCTACTAATTATATCAGCATACGAGAATGTCTCTGAGCGAGAGCGAAAGCGCTCATAATTATGCCGGGAAAGGTATTTTCACATATATATCAGGGTTCCCTAACATGCTTCAACCTACATGGGACTGACGGCTTTATTTCTCCTACGAAGGAAGTTTTGCTACGGATTTGTATCGCCCGAGAATAATTCATCGACCTTGCCTGGATTTGAACCCACAGACATCGGATATTGAGGCGATAACTTTACCCTGAGACCACCGAGGTTAAAAAATTAAAATATATAGTGTACAAAAGACTCAATTTCAGTGACAAATTCAACCACCAAGCGCTGTAGTCTATACGTGAGTGTGAGAAGAGAACTGTAATCTCTGTTATTGTTTTATTGTAACTCATTTGATAATGTTTCTGGTGTTAACGTCCTCGGGAAGAAATTAAACTGAGGTGGGAACTTTAAAGCTTGAGATATCTCGAGTGCATTTGTTAAATTTCCAAAGTGTAAAATGCTTTCACGTCCAATCTGTCACCTTAACTCGCATCCCAACTCAATAGCCAGGTTAAATTACGGCAGTGTTTTTGTGCGACTTGTATCACGTTTCCTCGTCGCTATAGCAACTCTCAGGCCTCGCTGGAAAAAAAAAGTTTTATTAATTTTTACCTTATCTCTTTCTCTCTCTCTTTCTCTCTTCTTTCCGTTAGCGAGGCCCAGTTCTCGCCCTGCTCTTGAATTTTTCAGCATCAGATGAGGAGTGAGAGAGCGCTCGAGATCAAGAATGTGTGGAAAAGCATTTTTATTGTCCGTGTAGGCCATCTTAAATTCATTTCATGGAGGCTTCTAAGTTAGTCATGTTACTTTTATTTTATAGCGTTTTTATTTCTGTGAAAACTTTAGAGAAAAATGTACAAGTCTAAAATAAAAACACATTTTATAAATCTTTAACAGATGGTTGAAAATTCTCTTGTTTTGGGACTAAACCATTTAAAAGGGGAGGGGGGTTGAGGTGGAGGGTGTTATTTTTCTGTAGTTGCATAAGGTGTGCTCTATATATCTATAAGCTTGTGTCATTAAACGGTGCTAAGCTGCCAAGTTGCAACTTTAAGTTGGGTAGTAGAGTTTTTAATAGTTTAAAGTCGACCGTATTTTATGTCTCACAATTTAAATGGGTAAATCTAGCTACCCTCTATTACCTCTTCACCCCAAACTCCCGGTACAATCCTGGCTTCACCATCTCCCCTGGGTAATACAAGTTCCCTATATACTGTAGACTACCCCTGGGTAATATTAGGTCATAGCCTATGTATAATCACCCCGGGTAGTTTTAGATACCACAATCACCCTGGGTAATCCTAATTCACACAACCCGATGTGTAATCCTAGCTCGTACAACCCCCTGTGTACATAATCCTAGTTCCCAATATACCTCTGGGTAATTCTAGTACCCTATATACCTCTGGGTAATCCTAGCTCCCAATATACCTCTGGGTAATCCTAGTTCCCAATATACCTCTGGGTAGCCCTAGTACCCTATACACCCCTGGGTAATCTTAGTTACCAATATACCCCTGGGTAGTTCTAGTTTCCATTATACCTCTAGCTAATCCTAGTACCCTATATACCCCTGGGTAATCCTAGTTATTAGGAAATTCTACTATTTTTACTTTGATCTAGATAATAGTTACATGTCCCCAACTTAACCATGCGGATATATTTCAACCTCTAATTATGGCGGGAATTACTCAACCAATTGAAATGTATTTACTGACCAAACATATCCCGGAAATATCATTAAAACAGTGACACTAATTGCGAGAAATTATCATATGCAAACAAATTTAATGGATTGAACTATGTAGACTGTAAAATATAAATCTAATCTAAAAAAACCTAAAAAAAACCACAGTATTGTTTAGTCTATATTTTAATTAATTTTTTAAGATGAACAATAAAATCTTGTTAATAGTTTTGAAGAGTTCTAGTAATTAGAGCCAGCATAGTATTAAAATAATTTTTAACTTACAAGAGAGTTAACGAACCAATCTAGAGATTAGAAATATGTAGAGAAACTACAGGCATGTTGCTTAGAGAGGGGTTGGTAGGACTACAGTGATAAGCATGATTGAGTGAGCCCAGACAAGATTAGAACCTCGGCCTCTTCCCACCAGGTATTCAGTATATTTTAAAGTTGGTGTATTAGACCACGTGACTATAATTACAGGTTGGAACAAATGGTACTAGGGGTGTTGGACAATTTGAAACCCGAGCGAGTCAAGGCTTATTTTTATACAAAAGTTATTTCAAGTTGACATTTTGTAGTGTTGTTACAAAACCATAGTAGTGCCTAGCTAACTAACTAGCCAACTAGATAAATAGCTAACTGGCAAACTAACTAGCTAACCAACTAGCTCACTAACTGCCGAAACAGCTAACTAGAAATCCAAATAAAGTACTAGTTAATCAACTATCTAACTAAATAAATGACTAGCTAACAAACTGCCTAAATAAATAGCTAAAACTGTCTAACTAGCTAGATAAATAGCTAACTAGCTGACAAACTAAGGAGATAGCTAATTAGTTAGCAAATGAAGTAGATAACTATCTACCCAGCTGACTAGGTAATTAACTAGCTATCTAACTAGCAAACTAGCTGGCTAACCAAACTGACTCTCTGCTCTTAAGGAACTGGAGAGTTCAAGGCCATCAGAACGTAAGCTCTCCATTTAACGCTACCCTGACACACAACTTCCTTCAAATACATTCTAACATTATCCTCACATCAACGTCTTGATCTAACAAAGGGTCTTGTAGCTTCAGGTTTCCCAACTAAGATGTTGTGTACACGCCTGTCATCATCCATACGAGCCACATTCAACCCCAACTCATCCTGGTCTCTTTTATTATCCTTAATATGTCTTGGGATGTACACAAACCATGAAGCTGTTTATTATGTAACTTTCTCCATTATTCTGTTTCTCCGTCCTTCTTAGGCCCAAATATCTTTCTCGGTACTTTGTTCTAAAAAAACTCTCAATTTATTATTTTGGTACATCGTTAGAAATTACACTTCAAATTTGTAAAGAACAATGTGTTGCACAATATTGGTAAAATGTAGAACCTAACAGCTTGGCTTATATTGTATTTTCTTATAAAATACATGTTTTAGTTTAAATAATGATCTTTTCATCATAGGTAATATTTCAAAATGTATGGCGTTGCAGCAGTGCTTAATTCAATAAAACCGCTAACAATAATTTATTAGCTTCATTTACGTACTTTTAAGATTTATATTATATTGAGTAAATGATTGTTTCGTTAAAATGCATATTTGTCACACATTGATGTGTTTGTTTTTATTAAATTTGACATTTAAAGATGACAGTCGGTGACAGTAATTTAGTGTTCTGAGAATATTTAGTATTTAGACAAACTGATTTGTATCAAATAAAATGGTTTAATTTAGTTAGAAAACCGCTATTAAAAGTCGGCAGATTAAAGGCAATTTTTTTCGTCAAAAAAGATTTAAAAAAATCAATCAACTCAAACTTTAAACTTCAACTAAACCAACAACAATAACAATTAAATTTCAATTTCTTAGTTAAAATACTTTGTTCGCAAAATGGCTGTCACAAAAGTCAGATCAAACACACATTTTACTTCTTATTTACCAAGAGTATTTGGTTAGGAGAAATAATTTTTCCAGATTAGAAGTATTAATTAATCATAAAAGTATTAAATAAATAAATTATAATGGTGCTGCTGGTATTACTTTTTCTAGCAGTTTCAGGCAAAGAACAATGTCGTCCACTACTAAGTAAAATTATAAAAATGTGTATACTGTATAATTTGGATAAAGTTAGTACTCGTTAAAATCGTTTTAATTGACCATTATTTGCATATAAAAGTCAAATTAATCAATTTCGTGAAAAGATTCGAACTCCTTTTAGTCGTGTGTATAGTACTTTCAAAAATGTCATAATACACTTTAAAACAATTTTGATCTTTTTTGAAAAATTTAGCACTGCGTCTTACTACCCGTCCAGGTTATACGCATAGATACTAATTACCCTGATGTGTTAGGGAGAACGAAGGGGTTGAATTTAGAATAAGTGTACCCACATTTGGGTGAAGGTAGAGTGAAAAACCATTTAAGGTAAACAGCCCTCAGTACACCCTACCGGGATTCGAGCCTCACTCTCCCCGTCATCGGCAGTCTAGTCTACTGTGAGAGTAGCAACTTAGACCATGCGGCCATCGAACAAGGTGATATTTATTTTTAATGCGCTAGGTAAAAGCTAGAAATAAAAATAACACGTCTCGCCTGCCCCTATTAATATTTACTACACCTACTTCAGTGGACGCATGGTCTAAGGCGCTATTCTCGGATTGTAATAAACTGCCATTGACGGGGAGGTCAAGGTTCGAATATCGGTCGGGTGTACTGAGGGTGGTTCTTCCAAAATGGTTTTCTACTCTCCTTACACTCAAATGCGGGTAAAATTCCTCTAAGTATAACCTTCTTAGTTCCTTAAACTATTTTCGTAACCAGCACATGAGCGTATAACCCAAAAGGGTAGTACAGTAACATGTGAAGCTTAAAAAAAAGTTACAGTTTTTAAATCTTACATATTTATATGATTCCCAACCCTTCCTTCACCTCTTACAAGACGTGTATTAATCACAACTTGTGAATGTGTGGAATGCCAGGCCTCCACCGTGGTTTGGATCCCACGTTAAACTGTAGTTCCTCCATTTCATCTCACAATCATCTTACCATTAAAGCGCGTATAAACCGAACGGGTAGTAAGACGCGGTGCTAATAATAATAATAATAATAATAATAATAATAATAATAATAATAATAATAATAATAATAATAATAATAGCACATTTGTTTTACGTAGATTTAGAGAGAGTAAAAGATAAAAGGAGATGAATAGATGTTTATCAATAATGTTTATAAACATAGATGAGAATTTATTATTGTCATATATATTCTTTCATTAAACTTTTTTTTTTTTTTCAAATATTGTGGACAAACACATTTCAATCCATCTAAATTACAGCCACGAGTATTAAAACACTAGTAATAATAGTAAAAAAAAAGGACCGGTATTCACCCAGTCATAAAACAGTATTCCCCACTTGACGACTCTGCCATAACATAACAACGTCCATTACTGACCAATAAAGGCCGGCTACCCGCTGCCCCCTCACACCCTGTTACATCCCATAAACCCAACATCGACCAACAGGAAGGTCATTTGGTTGGTCGAGGCGGTAAATTGCGCTGAGCTCGCGTTGTTCTGGGGTCCTGTTGTTGTTTTCGTTAGGTGACGGGCAGACAGCAATAACAAATTAACGTGAATTCAATGACGATTTCTCTGACAAGGGGGGGGGGAGGAGGGAAGTAGAGAAGGAGGGTAAGGCTGAACTGACAATGCTTAATTCTAGTTTATTTGTGGCAACACCCATTTGTTTTTGATACATGGTCACACGTGTTGGCTGAGGAGGACGGATTCGAGAATAGTTCATGTCCTGCTGATTGAAGTGATGTTAACAAATACATTGTCAAGGTACCAGAGAGGGTGACTGGCACTCAACAGGAGGGGTGAAGTTGTAAGGTGGTGGGCAAGTGCTTCAGACTAGCACCTGGGACCTCCTGATTCTAGTGTAGTGTGGACCTTGTTTAGCACCTGGGACCTCCTGATTATAGTGTAGCGTGGACCTTGTCTCTACCGGTAGGCCTATTACAACAGTAATCTCTTGTATAGCCTCAATTATTTCCACTAGTATTTTGATATAGTACTTGGGTAACACAATATTTGTTTTAGCGCGTTTTTAATATAATAATTCTAGTATATTTACCAATACAAGAAAATATACTTTTAATTTTAATGTTCGTGAGATGGCTCGAGAGATGGCTGATAACTTAATTTATAATAATTTTTCTAATAAAGTGAGTTACATGTTTTATGAGCTGAGCAACATTTCTGTTATTGTATTTTCAATAATATCATGAACTTTGTAAATGTCATTGAGCGGTTCTCTTGTTTATTGTAATTACAAATGGGGTGGTTATTTTAGACTGGAATAAGCATTTTCATTTTTTTCCAGAAAAAAATTCATGACTATGGTTTTATACCCATAACGATTTATGATAATTGAATGGATTGAATTGTAAAACAATAATTGTCAGAAACTAATTTTAATTAAAATCATTGGAGTGTATTTGATAAAATCCATTTTTATATATTCACCTTTTGATAAAATACCCTTAATTCTAGGTTTAGACATGTACTTACAAAGAGCCATTTTAAAAATCTTGTGAAAACTCTAAGTACCAGATTTTAGCAAGATCAGTAAAGTAGTTTCAGCTCTAGGCTTAGATACAGACAGACAATTAACCAATTTTTTGGGTCCAGGGAATCATGAAACGTCACCACCCATAAACATGTCAAATATGATTTTTTTTTAATCATCACACTACTTACTTTCTCCGGGGAATCTAGAGAAAATAAAAAGAGTCATGTTTTCTTCGATTTGGACTTTTATTTCAATTGCTCTTATTTTCAAACCAACATAGATATAACCTTTTCCTTACAGTTCAATAAAAAAGACTAAGTCTACTTTCATGTATTTATAAATAATGTAATATTCTCTGCTAATAAAGATTTCAACATCTTATATAACCCACTTTGGTGGCCGCATCGTCTAATGCTTCACACTCGCAATATTTTAGACTGCCAATGACGGGTAGATCGAGGTTAGATACTGGTCGGATGCACTGAGGCTGATTTTTCCTAAATGATCTCCCCATTCTATGTTAAAGTAAATGTGGGTACACTTCCTATAAATTCAACCTTCATCATCCTTAACCCATTAGCGTGATTAGTATATAGTTGTACAGCCCGAACGGGTAGTAATATGCGGTGCTAAAAATTAATGTCTTATATGTATTCCCTCTTCAGTGGCTGAATGGTTTAAGTCGTCACGCTCGTGTTATACTACCCTGCTGATGACGTGGAGATTGGGTTAGAATCCTGGTTGAGACTACTTAGGGTGTTTTTTCCTCAATTTTTTTTTAAATTTTTTTGTTCAACGCAAATTCGGGTAGATTACCTTTAAAATGCTTCCTTCCTCATCCCTGGCCCATCAGAGAAATTATCATATGAGTATAATATGAATAGGTGGTAAAAAGCGGTGATAAAAGAAAGGAGAGAGATTAAAGACATCTGTTTAAATATGTATCTAACTTTGAAACACATATTTCTCTCTACATCTACTACTATCTGCTCTAAAAGGTTGTTCCTATGTTGAACCGCACTCTGTCTTCCCATGCGAGTAATATGAGACGACATGATCCGACACTCTGTTCAATCAGGGGATCCCTGTGGTCGTTGTGACACCTCCATTTCCATCTCTCTCTCTTCCTGTGGAGTCCGTGCGTGTCCGTGTGTAAACCCCTGAAGACCCCGTGCGGCCGGTAGTCGGACAAGGTTGCCAAACTTACCTCCATGTTGGAGCTGGGAGCGTGGTAGAACAATTATAGTCAAACATTTATGTAGAGCGTATTATGTTTACTAACATTCATCTTAACTTAAATATGACTTGAATTGCTGATCGCATCTACAATACAGCAGACATCTTGGCTACAGAATACCACTTCTAATTTCACAAACTCCTTATTCGCCACTGGTAGAAACAAAACTTTACCCTCATTAATTATAAATATTACGATACAAGGATCTCCTTTATTCCGTTTTATTTGATTAAAAAGCTAGTGGTTCGTCTACAACCTGTTGCACCAGCTTGTCAGATTAATAGTAGTAGTAAGACGTGTCGTGCTAAACAAAATGGACTGTCTACAATATATTGTCTTAACCCGTAATTTCAACCAATAAGAATTAAGAAATTATAAGCACTAAAAAAAATAAAAAAAAAATACACCGGACTGTTTCAATTTCTCAAACTATAGCAGGCACTGTTCTCAATTTTAACTTTGAAATAAACATATAGATAGATAAATAGTTTTGGTTGTAGCAAGACAAATATATTTTAAAATACCAATGATTTGCTTTTGGTTTACTTCACTGAGAGTTTGAGCAATTTGTGTCAATTGTAAGGTGTTCTTAAATTCTTCTTCAGGCCTCCACCGTGGTTCGGATTCCACGTTAAACTGTAGGTCCTCCATTTCATCTCACAATCACCCTACCATCGCACATTAGCGTAAAGTGCGTATAACCCGAACGGGTAGTAAGACGCGGTGCTAATAATAATAATAATAATAATAAATTCTTCTTTGTAAAGATAATCTTTTTTGTCATAAAAGGGTAGATATTGCTGTACTCATCCTGCGTCCTTAAGGGACAAGGGTAGGACGTACAAAATAACAACAGTAAAAATAAATCAGAAAATTGCAGAGTTACCCACATGAACAATGCTCAAATCATATGTATATATATATATATATATATATATATATATGTGTGTGTGTGTGTGTGTGTGTGAATTGTATCCAGCCAGATCGCTTCACACATACATCTAAGTTTTTAAAAAGGAATAATTGTTAAATAGCAAGAGGTATTTTTTTTAATGTGACAACATCGGTAACGTTTTGGGTGGGATTGGTACATCAAAGATAAATCAGAGGTGAACGATTTGACTATAATTTATTTAAATTAATAATATAGAAGCTTAAACAATACAATATATAAATTTAAAAAAAATAATTATTAACTTTAATACTTCAACAATATGATATGTATATTCTTCAAATAAAAATATATCACGGTTATTATGGAAAACAATCTTAACTATCAAATTAATGCAAAAGAGAGCTCAACTGCATTTAATAATCCTCAAAAATTATTATTTAGAAATATTCAGTTAAAATATACAAACAGAGCCTCATTTAAACTCTTTAATTTTTAAATATAAACATTAATAACAACGATTTCAATATATAAAAATTCATAATAGAGTTAAGAAAGATCCAAGACAGACTCGATCAAAATTAATTTTTGAAACAGTTTAAGCACCCACAAAACTGTCACGAAAAAATAATATAGGCAAAGAACATACATATACCAGCAATCATCATGGACTATGACTGCAAAATCCAAGTCATATTCATGTTTTCAAATAATTCAAAAATATTTTTAAATTTTTATATTATATATTTTTATAATAACTTTAAAACGTGCAATATATATTTCTTTTTATTCAGTACAAGAAATATTTTCCTAGATTAGATAAATATTCATTTTAACTGATTTTAGCAGTCCAACCATTTTAAATTCTGATTGGCAGGACGTAAGGTGTCGTAACGACATTGTCGGAAGAAACCGACAGTGTTCATTCCTTCTTACACGCCCTTCCGACTAAACTACTCCCACTCCGATGATATTGTATACAGCCGATATATTACGACTTACTACTCCGACAAGCGGGTACTGCATGTGGTAGACAAGCCATAACACATATAATCAAAACCATAACAACCAAAATCAACAATCAACAATTCCCTTCTAGCTTCTTCTTAGTAAAATTCCAGTTTAGCCAACAGTATAATGAAATAACTCCACATTTATAATCCTTGTCACAGCTCACAACCACAATAATTATGAGTATTTTTAAGTATTAAGGTTTTTAATATTATTTTAGGCTTTATATTTATTTATGAATCAAACTTAGGGAGACTGACAATAGGTTCAATCAGGTGACCTTAATTACAGTTTAATTACCAGTATTATATGTTGAATGGATAGTGTTAATTTAATTTAATTTAATTTTAGCACCACGTCTTACTACCCGTTCAGGTTATACGCTTAGGTACTAATTACACTAATGGATTAGGAATTGGGAAGGTTAAATTTAGAGGAAGTGAACCCGCATTTGAATGGAGGGAGAGTGGAAAACTATTTAGGAAAAACCACCCCCAGTTCACCCGACCGAGATTCGAACCTCGATCTCCCCGTCCTCGGTGGTCTGGCTCAACACGACTGGCGCGTTAGCCAACTACGTCACCGAGGCGGGTCGAATGGATAGTGTTAAGAGGGTATCTAGGATTAAGCTAGCCGGAAATTTTTTATAATTCCTATTTTACTTTAAAAACACTATATTAAGCTCACTGTTAGTAATAGTTGATTGAGTGGAGCAATGTCCTATTTTTACTCGACCGTTTGGCATTTAGTCTTTCCGTTTCACGATTACTGTCATATGTGTGGGTTAAGTATAATTAAATTTGGATTTGACATTCTTTGAACCTGGGCCAAACGACATTGGCTTAGTTTTTTTAAATATAGAATTTGGATCATGGCAAGTTTCAAACCACGTGATCAACGATTGTTTTCTGTGAATATCATGTACTATTGAATAATGGATTGATTTTATTTATATGTAACTTGATCACCAAGATGAACCATCGACTTAGATTCCAGTAATAACTTACAGGATATATTTTATCTTGAAATCCAAAGATAAATGTTTGAACTGTAGTAACGATTAAAACATGGCAGGAACAAAGTTTTTTTTCCCCCAGATATACTAATATTATTATTAGGTGTTCTGTCTTTTGGTAGATCCAGTGACTTGTCCAAATTAAGTCCTTCAGCCTGTCCTATAAATCAGATTTCTTTTATTATCCCCTGAAACGTCATCTTCTTTTCTTGTTTGAGGTCATCCATTAGTTGCATTTGGGGTTTTCCTCGAACTATTAGTAACAACACTAACAATAATAACAACAAAACAAGATTGTAATACCTCCTCAACTTTTTATTTGTGAGAGATATTGTCCATTGTATTTGTTGTACAAAGGACATGATTGTTGATCAAAACAATCAAGAAAGGGAGACCTATTGATTGTTTATGTTTCACCAACTTCCCCCAGCCCAACTATCCTCCCCCATGAAAATGTTACAGGCCCTTGTTGGATTGACAGCTGTCTCTGTGATCCCTGGGTAGACCCCACGAGAAATATGACATGTGTCGGGTGACGCATGCGTGGGGACCAATTCTGTCTCGTCAAACTTTTATTAAAATACTGACGTGATAAAAATCTGGGAGGGAAGAACAACCTAAAGTCAAGTACTACCACATTGCTTACGTTGTCATTTGTCCACCTCAAAGGGCTGAGTGCAAGCCCAGCTCCGGATGTATGGAAACCTCCAGAATGATGACTCATCAATCAATCAATGTTGTCATTTTCTGACTTTATAAAATAAATAAAAATACAAGAGCCGTGTTGATATATTTAGATGGATAGAGGGATATATCTATTTGTAAAATGAATGGTTATTTACTCACTGGCTGTATCGGCTAGTCAAATAGAAAGGTCAAGGTTGAATCAAATAAATACCGTATGGACGTTGTCCAACTTTTTCATCCATCTCGACAGAAGCGTTAAGCCGATTTGAGAGTATTTATTCTGATTTTGCTTTTTGGGTTATAGGTTGCATTTCCAGACCCTTATCCCTGTGGCACGTGGGGGCGGATTCAGAAGGGGGTCCGGAAGTCACGCGCCACCCCTCAAGATTTTTTTTGTTATCATTAACAATAATGACTAAAAAAATTAAACCAATTATATTTATGTTATGCAAATGATCTACTCACTAACGAATATGATTGTCTTCCATGAATATTGTCAGTTGAGAGTGTGAGTATTAGGTGGCTAAAGACCCGTTCTGGAGTTACAGACTCTCCCACAGTGTTGGTATTAGGTGGCTAAATATCAGTCCCGGAGTTACAGACTCTTCCACAGTGTTGGTATTAGGTGGCTAAATACCAGTCCCGGAGTTACAGACTCTTCCACAGTGTTAGGTATTAGGTGGCTAAAGACCAGTCCCGGAGTTACAGACTCTCCCACAGTGTTGGTATCAGATTGCTAAAGATCAGTCTTGGAGTTACAGACTCTCCTAAGATGTATTCGTTCTTTCCTAGCATTACACTTCTCAGATTGGTGTCTTCGTTGTTGTTGACCTTCGTGGACTAGCCGAAGCCATGCCAGGCGATTGGTCGCGGTGTCCTCCCAGCAGTCAATGTCGAGTTGGCACTTCTTCATACTGGACTTAAGAACACCCTTGTACCGTTTGTGCTGTCCCCCCAGCAGTCAATGTTGATTTGGCACTTCTTCCTGCTGGACTTAAGAACATCCTTTTACCGTTTGTGCTGTCCCCCCAGCTTACGTTGGCCGTCCTTCAGTTGTGATTGCGTAATCTGTTTTGGGAGACGAGTTTTGGGCGTGCGAACAACGTGGCCTGCCCATCAAAGTTACGTTATTGTCACTAATAGTTGGACTTTCACGCAATATCTCATTAGCCAGTTGCTTCGCGTGTCAATCATTGTTAATAATTTATTTATATTTTTAACACATAATTTAACCAACAAGATTTTTTAAATAACACAAATAAACGATAAACTTGTTTGCAATTTTTTTTTTCAAATGTTCTAATTAATTTCTAAATACTCTCAAATTTTGAAGAATTTTTTATTCATAATTTCTTGAGAGGGAACCTGCCCTAATCTGGCCCCATGAGAGGGCCTCCCCACACACAAATGCTGGATCTGCCCCTGGTGGCATGAGGGTGATATTAAAAGGAAGTACCGATTAGATTATTCTGTAAGCACATACTCATGTTTGACTATTTATTAATGAAGACTTGGCGGATGAGAATGATATCGCTTGGTCTTTGGTTGGGTATGATATTTTTAATTTATTTGATTTTGGTAGATGTTTAGGGGTTGGTAAGATTTAAATTTCTAAGGAGCTGGTCTGGAGGTGATAGATGTTCTGTCCATTCGCCATCTGGGGCCGATACAGGCACCAGTTTCGTTCTATGACTCGTAAATACCCAGGTGGCATCAAAGGGTGACAAAAGTCGTAACGGGATTATTTGTGTATAAATGACTGGGTGCAAGAAGGATTGTATTTATTAGGGTGTGGGTGAAGCTTGGCCCGGGTAGGACATAACAAAAACAGGATTACCCCCAAATTAATGACCCTAAGCTCTGATATATGCGAGAGCCAATGAGGACGGAGCAAATTACTCAGAGCATGCGCAACTGAACCAGCTAGTGAATGTTTTTAGGTTCACGCGTTCAGTCTCGTCTTTGTACACACATGGTATAAGCTACTTCCTAAATTTATGGAATTGGGAGCTCGAAAATTAATTGCAGCACTTACAAAAGTACGTCACTTATCCCTCCTTATATTGAGCTAGTTCTAACCAGTCCACCTCATTACACTCTATCACTATCTTGAGCTAGTTTTATCTAGTCTCCCTCATTACATGGTCAAAAAAAAAGTTCGTGAAAATTTATAGTAAAAGGTGTTTCATATTATTTAAATTTAAAAATGACATCTGTACACGGGAATAGAACCCTGGACCTTTGGCTTGGTTCGCCAATGCTCTAACCACTGCACTATACAGGAACCATCCCATGCTCTGGGTCATTCATCACTCATATTTTAGGGCAGAGTCTGTGATGGACGTATGGAAATCGTCAACTACAAATGTGTGATAGATTAAGAATCACGATCTATCAGGTAGCGCAGCCACCATCGACTCAGGAGGTCTTGGTACTACCAATTGTACAATTACAACTATATGAATGAATATCATGATGGATTAAATAGACAAGCTACTATAGTTTGTAATTACGGTTATAGCCGCAGCTAAATATCATATTCGGGACGAATCCTGGATAGCTCAGTGGTTAGAGCATTGGCGTACTAAACCAAAGGTCCCGGCTTCAATTCCCATGTCCAGGTGTCAGTTTTTCAATTTAAATAATATTATATTTAGATGAGGCTATAATCATCATTAACAAATATAACAGCTTTGCTATTTGATCAATCAAAACTTCATTTCATTTTAAATTATTTAATAAGAGTAATAATTTAATATCATGACTGATGATTCCTCTCCCAACACCTCATTGCAGACAGTCCTTGTTTAAGGGCATACACAACACGTCTTGCGAGTCCGCTTACGACAAGCGGGTGCGACTGTCTGTAGACGAGCCATATAACCAACGTTTCCTTTCTCTCCCATCTCAACCATCGTCCTTCATCGTCACCCCCTTCTTCCTGCAGGATCACTTAGAACGCGGCACCAGATGCACGTCTAGCACTCAAGTCGTTCATAAATCTTTTGTCCGACATCCAATTACTTGGGATGAGAGGTCTAGTGCTACTCTCGCCTTGTCTCTTGACTGAGTGAGAGTAATCTCTCTTCTGAATGATGTCTTCTGAGCCTCAACAGTCGTCCACAAGGGGGAGGATGGAAAAAAATGAAACAAGCTCAGGTAGTCACTGACCTTACCCCAACTATATCCATTACACCCTCCCTTCAACCTTGACGTAGGTGTAGCTACACACACATTTTATTACAAATATATCAGGAAGTTAGAGAAAGATAGATCTACCTTCATGTATTTATACGTAAAGTCACGAGATATGCAGCTGCTACTCTTTGATTACTACTACCATTAGATTTTCTTTCCTTTTGCCAGTGACCACCAATGCACCCTGTCCTCTGCCTCCTCCTTCAGCTTCAATAATGTTCTCCTTTCCTTCAAGTCATCCAATATTTGAACCTTCCTTCTTCGTTCTATGACGTCGTGCAGAAGACAGTTCCTCCTAAGGATTTGTCCGATCCAGTTTGATTCACACCGAAAAATCACATCTAAGATGGCACTTTTTGGTAGATGGTGTATATTATGCATATTTTTATAACACACTAATAAAATATTATTAATGTTGACCGTAAATCAATATGTTTGTATTTGCTAAAAAAGTGCTTTAAAATGTCCACATGTGATAAAAGCAATCATAGCTCTTAACTATTGGGGAGGGAAAAAGCGAAATTATTTTCACTTTAAACTAGAAAATAAAAAGATGTATTCGTACTAAATGACTAACACAAATAATAATGATAAGGAAATTAATTATATAATTTGTACGGCTATAGTTGTCTTAAATCATCTATCCACTGCTCCAAACGTGTATTTTCAATTTTCTGAATTCAAATATTCATTGTTTCTTTTAGTGTGATAAAAGTGTTCTATTTGACCAGATTGTAGTGAGGGAAGTGTCTCCGTGTCCACCTCCTTCCCCCACTCCCCCACTAGCGAAGACCGTGCCCTTAAGGCTAGCAGCATAGTATTTATAGATTATGTAGGAATATTTGGAGGAACTTTATCCTCATTTGCGTGTAGGTAGACTAGGAAACCGTTTAAATTCAATATCATCGCTGAGGGAGCCACAGATCTTATGGAGAAAAGTTTTACCTTCGCTATCTCTTTGTTAACTGTTGCCAAATCTACTCACTATCGGTTATGTCTGAAGGTGGTGTTCTGGGGTAAGAAGGAGCTACTGGCAACATCGACTAACCAGCGTTACTAAAATAGTCTTACATTTGAGGTGAGATTGTTAACACGAGAACGAGAGAGTGACAATATTGTGGCAAACACCTCATTACATACAGCCGGCAATCGAACCTTGACATGCACTGATGGACCAGAGTAGTTGAGACTTGACGTTCTCACCAGCGTGATCACCTGTACGGTTGATTAAATATCTTGTCTTGAAATTTTTTATATCTTGTCTTGAACTTGTTTGATATCTTTTATTGAAATTGTTTGATATATTTTCTTGAATTTGTTTGATATCTTTTATTGAAATTCTTTGATATCTTTTCTTGAATTTGTTTGATAACTTGTTTGATATAATTTCTTGAATTCGTTTGATATCATCGCTTGAATTTGTTTAATACTTTCTAGATTATTTTTCAAATAATTAAATATCACTAAATGTCTATAATATGCTAAACTAGTAATTGCCCGTCTTGTCCAACATTCTCGCAAGTGATGTGTGAGGTAGATCTATCCCAACACTTCACACCAAACTGCACCAGTGATCTCGACACACAGAATGAGGTCTGTCTCATTTTCCTGGTTTGGTTGCATACTCCTAGTGTCCCTGATCGATCTATTGTTCACGGGAGAGGTATACTACCTGGCCTGCACGCACGCAAGGTGTAATGACACACACACACAAGGAGGGGGGACAGGAAAGCCAGTCAAGTTCTGTTTGACCCGTTGTCATGGTGACCGAACTATCGAGTGCCAGGTACAAACCACTCACGGAATAACGGACAAACACTGCGTCCATGACAGAACAAGATGTGTGTTACACAGGGGCACATTCATAGCTTGGAGGAAAGAAGGCATCCATAAACAAGTAACGCTGTTGTGAGGGGGTAGAGCGGAACTCTAATGTCTGCATGGTGTTACATGGGGAGCTCTAATGTCTACATGATGTCACATGGGGAGGTATAATGTCTACATGGTGTTACATGGGGAGCTCTAATGTCTACATGGTGTTACATGGGGAGGTATAATGTCTACATGGTGTTACATGGGGAGCTCTAATGTCTACATGGTGTTACATGGGGAGTTCTAATGTCTACATGGTGTTACAGGGGGAGTTCTAATGTCTACATGGTGTTACTTGGGGAGGTATAGTGTCTATATGGTGTTACATGGCGAGCTCTAGTGTCTACATGGTGATACATGGGGAGCTCTAATGACTACATGGTGTTACATGGGAGCTCTAATGTCTACATGGTGTTATATGGGGAGCTCTAATGTCTACATGGTGTTACATGGGGAGCTCTAGTGTCTACATGGTGTTACATGGGGAGCTCTAGTGTCTACATGGTGTTACATGGGGAGCTCTAGTGTCTACATAGTGTTACATGGGGAGCTCTAGTGTCTACATGGTGATACATGGGGAGCTCTAATATCTATATGGTGATACATGGGGAGTTCTAATGTCTACATGGTGTTACAGGGGGAGTTCTAATGTTTACATGGTGTTACAGGGGGAGTTCTAATGTCTAAATGGTGTTACATGGGGGAGTTCTAATGTCTACATGGTGTTATGGTGTTATGGTGTTATATGGGGAGCTCTAATGTCTACATGGTGTTACAGGGGTAGTTCTAATGTCTACATGGTGTTACAGGGGGAGTTCTAATGTCTACATGGTGATACAGGGGGAGTTCTAATGTCTACATGGTGATACAGGGGGAGTTATAATGTCTACATGGTGTTACAGGGGGATTTCTAATGTTTACATGGTGTTACATGGGAGAGGTCTAATGTCTACATGGTGTTACAAGGGAGTTCTAATGCCTGCATGGTGTTATATGGGGAGCGCTAATGTCTACATGGTGTTATATGGGGAGTTCTAATGTCTACATGGTGTTATATGGGGAG